>CM065926.1:37831893-38001091 GCA_033439105.1 Magallana nippona
TATATGGTGGTTTTTCTACTAAAATTACCGACAAAAGTTTCCAACACTTTATCTGTACTTATGATATCATACTCCTTACTGAATGTTGGTTACAAAAAGTCTATAAAGAGCATATCGAAGACTTTGATTACCATTATTTCCCAAGACAAAAAAGCAAAAGTGTGCAAGGAGGTGGAACAGTGATATTAGTCCGCAAAAAAATTCACAAATATGTTACACTTGTGAACAACCAATGTGACACGATAATATGGCTTAAGATCCGTGGCCTCCTGTATAACTTTAGTAGTGATCTATATCTGGGGTGCGTTTATATTCCTCCAAACAATTCATCATTCTACATGTATCGTCTTACGACTCTGATCTCCTTAATGAACTGGAAACTCAAATAACTACATATCTAGATAGGGGAAGAGTCATGCTTCTAGGAGACTTTAATGCTAGAACATCCAGCAGGGATGATTTTATAGCAAATGACATAATTAACAACAATATACTAATATGAGGTGTCTGAATCGTTAACATATGAAATGGATGATATTCTACCTTTGCGCGTCAACCCGGATAAAGTTGTAAACGACTATGGTTCCAAATTATTGTCTATGTGTAAATCAAATGGTCTAAGAATTTTAAATGGACGACACAAAGACGCAATGGACAGAGACTATACTTTCATGGGTGCTAGAGGGCTAAGTGTTGTCGATTACTGTATATCCACCCCTTATATTTTTCATATAACAGAACAATTTATTGTGTCAAGCATGAAAAATATACTGTAAAAGAAATACAATACATGTGTACCTACAGGCGAGACTTGCGCTTGTTCAACCGTAACAAAACAGGTTTAACCCATGGAAATCTACTTCGTTCAAAGAAAGAATACAAATCTTTGGCGGCCAAGTTAAAACGACAATATCAACGAGCAGAAGGAAATATGCTTGATTTAATATGTAAACTTAATCTGAAGTCTTTTTACCGAAATTTCCGAAAGAGAAAAGGACAGCCTGCAAATATCGACCCTGGTGTATTCTATGATCATTTCAAAGACATCGCTTCCAGCACAAACGCGACAGTAGAAATGACTGAGTTAAATGAGAACATATTATCTTTGAGGAATTAAACTATATTGTTAATGAGAATGAAATTATTAATGCAATTAAGCGATTGAAAAGAGAAAAATCACATGGTATTGACCTATTAATGAATGAATATTTTATAGAGTATAAGGACTTTCTAGTACCTGTTATATTGAAATTATTTAATAGAAAATATTGTCGTCCGGTTTTTTTTCCAATAATTGTGGGCAAAGTCTATTATAATATCTGTACTTAAGAAAGGGGATCCATCTGATCCCAACAATTATAGAGGAATTAGTCTTGTAAGTTGTTTTTGTAAATTGTTTACTTCAATTTTAAATCAAAGGCTATTAACATGGTCTGATAATAATAATGTTATCACAGATGCCCAGTTTGGATTCCAACCTCAAAGAGGTACAGCTGAGGCTATATTTAGTTTGTCAACAATCATTAATATGTCACTACAGAAACAAAAAAGGTTATATTGTTGTTTTATAGATTTTAAGAAAGTATTTGATATGGTGGAACGAGTCAAACTTTGGAAAAAACTTTGTAAAGTTGGTATAAGAGGTAAACTGCTTAGTATTATTCGGGTTATGTATGAAAATATGAAGTGCTGTGTTAAATCTGCAGGAAAACTATCTGAATTTTTCAAAAATAGCATAGGTCTGTTACAAGGAGAAGTCTTGTCTCCAATATTGTTTTATCTATATGTCAACAATTTTGAAATGGAATTTTTACGGAGTGGAAATGTTCCTATTCATATGCAAGAATTAAACCTTTTTATTTTAATGTATGCAGATGACATGGTTATTTTCTCAGAGAGTATACATGAGCTCCAGGAAATGTTAAATACTTTATATGCTTATACTTCTACAAGGGACCTTGCTGTGAATGTTACAAAGACAAAAATTGTTATTTTTAGAAATGGGGGAAACATCCGTAATAATGAAAAGTGGCATTTAAATGGTGAAACTATTGAAATTGTTGATAGCTTCATATATCTTAGCCTATTATTACAATATAACGGAAAATTTAACAACACACAAAAACAATTAGCAAGTCAAGGCAGAAAACCATGTTCTCATTAAAGTCTAAAACCAGTCAATTATTTCTAAATACAGAAACGTTATTGTCTTTATTTGATATGTATGTATCCAGTATACTTAACTACGGCTGTGAAATATGGGGCAACCATAATGCCAACGATATTGAAAAGGTACATTTAGAGTATATTAAGTCTGTATTAAGCATGAGGAAAAATACAAATGCGGCAATGGTTTATTTTGAAACGGGAAGACTGTCTATGAAAGTTATAAGATTGTTAAGAATTTTTAAATTTTGGTTTAAACTATTACACAGCAAGAATTGTATCTTGAAAGTATGTTATAATGTGTTGTTTGATGAATGTGAATAAAGTATATCACCTGTTAAAAATTGGGTTAATAATATTAAACATATGTTATTTGAAATCGCCTGGGCCAAGTTTGGTGTGAGCAAGAGTATGTACATTTTGCAACCCATTATCCACTTATTAAGCAGAAACTTACTGATAATTTTATTCAAAACCCTGTTGAACAAATTAACTCCTCATCTAGATGTCATTTTTATAAGTATATTGAAGATCATTTTTCTTTACAATATTATTTATAAAAACCAATTCCTAAAATTTACAAAAAGCTGATTATTAGAATTAGAATGTCTTCACATAACCTTGCTATTGAAAGTGGTCGGCACACAAATGTTACAAAAGATAATCGTCTTTGTAAACTTTTTTGCTCAGATATTGAAGAGTTCCATTATGTATTAAAGTGTTCCAATATAAAGAATTCCGATTAAAATATATTAAGAAATATTATTGGGAAAAACCCTCTGTTTATAAATTCATACAATTATTAAGTGTCCAAAATTATAAAGAATTGTGTAATCTGGGGAAATATCTCCACTTAGCTTTTAATAACCGCAATGGTATTCCATAATTTGTTTTCAGTTTTTCTACTGTCTTTATTATATACCCGACATTGTACCATACCTAATGTAAATCATATACATATATGTATATTTACTCATGTTGTGCATAATGCCATAAGATGTATATCTTGAGTAAATAAAGAATAATAACCTTGAAGAGTCCGTGTACGCGGTTTTCCACGGCCGGAGTCCTCATCACGTTGCACAGCAGGACCGGTTCACTCAACGACACTAAAAACGCCTGAATAATGCTCACGGGCACCCCTTGTCATTTCGTTGGTTTTCCTTTACCTTACCTCATCGTTATAGTCTGTTTCTAAAAAATCGTTATAGTCGTAGTATTGCATAGGCGTCGGAAGCGGGGGTGGGGGTGGGGCTTAGGGGGCTTTAATAATAAGCCCCCCCCCCCCTTTTTTTTTGCAAAGTTAGACAATCGTAACAGTAATCCTTTTTCTTTTTTTTGCTTGTAAAGTTTTCTGATAAGTCTAGCCCCCCCCCCCCCCCCACAACACACACACACACACACACACACACACACACAATTTGCTCCCGACGCCACTGTACTGTTTCACCAATTTTCTTAATTTTTAACAAACTGCCCCCTCCCCTCCCCCCCCCCCCCCCCCCCCCAAGTTTTACGGGCAGCTTAATAGTAAATGGAAAGTTCAAATATAGATATAAAGAGAGGGGCGTAGAAGGCGTTTATTGATATCCCCCAGCTGGAGCAATGAAGACGAAGTTTTCATAAGAAGTTATAAATCATAATATTATATCTTAACGTGTATACATTGTTTATGGTATGAGTTAAGGTGGTATGGGTCATTCAACATTCCATATAATTTCGTACTTCCGATCGAAATAAACAATAAAATCAAATTTGCATGTACGTTTTCTTTCGGAAAATGTTTATCTATTCTAACAGCGTTGCGTAATAGGTTAGAGCGTTTATTAATCTGTAAATCATGAGTTCGAATCCCGGTGGAGCTGTTATAACTTTTACCTTTCCAAAAATTTTCATTACAAAATTTTTGGTTAAATATTGTAAAATTTTGGGGTGGGGGCTCAGGGGGCGTAGCTCCCGGAAGCTCATGGATTCTAGAGATTTTGTAGGGTAAAAATGAAGTCTTCATATTTAGACTTTTGTGATATTTCTTCTCGTGATTATACTCAAAAGCAATGAAATTATTTACAATTTTTTAAAGGTTTGTAGATTTACGACCTACAGTGATCCATCAAAATCCTCTGCCTTGCAGAAATATAAGAAACATTTCCTTTTATTTGAATTGGGGTCCAGTGGGCGAAGCCCCCGGAAGCTCCTATATTCTATAGATTTGTAGGGTAAAAATGAAGTCTATGTAGACTTTTGTGATACCGGTATTTCTTCTCGTGGCTATATTAAAAGTAATAAAATTATTGTCTCTTTTTCAAGGTTTGTAGATTTAAGACCTTCAGTAATCCCTTCAAAACAATCTGCCTTGCAGAAACAATTCCTTTTAATATTTTCCTACGAATGGCTGAAAATTAATCAGTTTAAATATATCAAGTTCAATGAGACGATGTAATGAAGTTTTTAAAAAAGATAACCAACCCCGCTTGTATTATGATAAACATGGAAGCTTAAATCACAAACTACCTGTAGTATATAAGTATAATCAATTACTTAAAGGTGGGTGACTGGTCACATTTGAACCCAAGGAGAAGCGTAACTAAAATGGGTTTTTTATGTACGTTACACCATTGAACCCACGGGTTTTCTTCATACTGCACCATTGAAACCAGTCTAATGTAGAGAAGTCCCATGAGTTTCCAAAAAGTTCATAATTTAGACTCGCAAGTTGTACATTTTCTTTGCCAGATGGAATATGATTTAACTTTACTTTGACAATGTAAAATCGTTGGGGGGGGGGGGGGGGGGGGGCGCCGGGCAAGCTACTGATAAGTTGATAAAACAGGACTATATCAACAGTCTCGTTTGAAGTAATATTTTCGTAAGTTCTTTGGTCGATACAACGACCTTGTCAGCAAATACAATCTTCCACTGCGTCGCATACTGACTGACGTTTTTCATAGTAATTGTTAGACCATAATTAATCACCTAATTGTCTTCGAATTTTTCTGTTTTTTCCCGATTACGACAAAGAGCACACGGCGGGTGTGACCGGTCAGCAGAGGATGCTCACTCCTCCTAGGCACCTGATCCTACCTCTATCTTTTAAGAGGTCCGTGTTGGTCTGCTTTGAATTTGTATTTCGTTTTATGGATTTTTGAGATAAATATATATTTCTCAATAAATGAACGACAATTAAATAAGTTATTGTTTATGTACTTCTCGATTTATTGTTTACATTGGATTCAGAGCGATTAATAAATCGTAAAAACTCTTTTCTTCTAAAATTAACTATTTGATTTTTTTCAGTTTTATTTATTCATAAATTGTGCTTTTTTTTACTTGTTAAATTATTTAAGAAATAAGGTATCATTTTTGGGTGTATATCGGGATATAAATACGGGTTGGTCACGTGATCAAATGAAAGATTTGATCACGTACCAACCCGTATTTATATCCAAAAATGATACCTTACTTCTTTTATTTACATTTGTTGCAAATTATGACGATAACTTTGCTCCATACTTCCTTTTTTTTTTTTGATGGCCTATAGAAAGCCGCTTCGATAAACATGACGTAACAAAAAATAGTTCAACAATGTTTCAAATATTTGTCTAAATTTGGAAATCTTACTAAATAAATCTGACATTACTTTTGACAAGACAACACTTTTTTGTTATAATAAAATGAAATAGTAAAGAAAATTCATTTGTACAATTGAAAAAACGATTGAAGCTTGGCGGATTTGTGCCACTTAATTCCATCGAAGTCACAGAGCGGTTGGAAATTTGAAAACAAAGCGATCGAAAGCTGAGTTAGAGTCTACTGAGGCCTTTTCAGATGAAATTCTATCGCAGAATCAGATTGAAGAGCATGATGATTTCCCTCGGACATTTTAGAGACAAGCTATTCTAATTTCTTTTACGGAACAAAACGGACAGAGAAGCAGAAGGAGTTAAATTTGACCGTGAATGGACTAAACACGAAAGGTCTGTGATATTGCGTTTGCGATTTTGATCCCGAAACTTAGTCAGAAATGAAAAATAACTGATTTAACTACATGCACTTTGACAAATTGCGATTGTAATTTTCAAGAACGCTTTGTTAGTTACGATGTCGATCCATAAACATTATCTTGTGTGAATCCTAAGCTACATGTATGATCATTTACCGCCGCAATTAATGTTATATATAGCAAAAAGAATGAATGAATAAAACTTCGTATTACAAAATAAAGATAATTTTTTTCTTTATGTATAAATCATGTTTTCATTACGATATTAGGTGTGTTTTAGCGTTAGTTTGGTAAGTTAAGTAGAAAAAGTAGTGACCTACATGTAGATTATTCATGCGCTACTTTGACCTCTTGACCCAGACTGCTGTTATGCAGGAATAACAGCGGGTTGCGCAGTGTTATGTAAGGGAAAACATTTGCAAGTGTGTGTGTGTGTGTGTGTGTATATATATATATATATATATATATATATATATATATATATATATATATATATATATATATATATAGTAGATCTATAACTTATTCGGGAAAATATAACGAAATCGGAAACAGTTTCGCGTTACATGTGAATCTCGCGAGATCAGAATGTTCATCTGCCTCTGTGACACACGTTGCTCTGATGTTGAATTATTCTGTCATGTCAGGTCCAGAGATAGTCCGAAATACCTGACGTTTTTTCCTGTCTCTTTTTACCTGTTTACCGATTTTGATATTTTACATGCCATGCCAGAAATGGCAGGTTTCAATACACAACCCAAAATAGAAAATCTACGGAGATTTTGCATTGCATCAGCCATGAAATAGCCCGGTTGATGATGTTAAAAATATTGTGCGAGGAATTCCGAGTAAATCTCGGTAAGAATTTTGTTTTCGTTCCTGTGAATTTTTATGAGTGAAAAATGAAAAAGTGTCAATGAAGATGTCTTAGATATTTCCCCTTTTATCGATTTCAACTGTATTTCTTTCACAGGTATGTGTATTTTTATTAAAAATCATCAAAAAGTGATGGAAGCAATAACTTCGGACAGACTATAGATGGGATTTGATTAAGGTATCCCATTCCTCAATGTTATTATATCAAGTATTACTTGAGAAGTATATCTTTGAAATATGAAGACAAAGCTTACTTAAAAAATGCAAAGAAAAAGTGGGTCAGTTTTCATCCCTCTGAGCAGAGACATAAATAATAGATATTGGCAACTGATTGAAATCTCGCGAAAACTTGCGGTCGCTATTGTAAGGTATTCCCAGTTTAAATCACTATATCTTTCTAATAAACAAATATATCGAAATAAAAACAGCTAAAACCTATTACCAAAACATTCAAAATATTATATTTTCATGAGTTTGTGTCTTATGAACAATATTAAAAGAGGAGTTTCAGGTGGCAGTTGGTGACCCTTTGTCCGAGATTTTGCCGACGTTTTAAAGCTGGCCTATATATTTTCTAAATATTAATCTTATTTTTCAATTTATTGTGACAAAAACTTCTAAATCCTATGCACATTTTTCATAAAAACAATATACTTTTGGTTTAAGATCAATATATCAATTTACTAATATGTAGTTCTCAAAGTAAGGTTGGTCCCGTAACATTTTTCAACGACAAAACACACTAATGGCGGAGTTGCCAATCTCTGTTATATATGTCTCTGCTCTGAGTTAAGGCCCATTTAATTTGACCTTTTTGCACCTAAAATACAATTTCAGCTTGATTAGCTTTTCTTGCACAATGATCAGACTGAATAGAGAGATTACAAAAAAATTTTGTATGAAGCTGCATAAATTTTTATGTGACCTTTTTGCATTTAAAAAATACAATTTCTTTGATAGTTACAATTTGATTTTAAATAAAAACTTTTTGAATATCAAGAATTTTATAATATTAATCCAGTTTGCCTAGATATGTATTCAGTATTATTTTGACATAATAAAATATGGGGGTCAGTGTTGTCAAATTTTAGATAGAGGGCTTCAAAGGGAAAATTCTTGCAAAATTTGGCTTTAAAAATTTCAGACTTTTTCAAAACATTTGCATGATTTTATGCTAAAAGTCTATCACACTCACACAATTTATTTTGTACATGTCACACAGAACCCATAGAATATGTAACAAACCTGTCAAATTGTCGTGAGGAAAACTTTTTCTTCAAATTAACTGAAATTATTTTTAATCAATATTTATAGAAAGAGGTTGAGTAGATAAAATTTATGAATGTCTTGATTAATAGAAAAAGTTCATAACATATAAGTAAAGCTTTCAAATTCTTCTTTTAATCCAATGGCATGTCTCAATTTACTTTTCGGAGTAAGTTTTATGTAGCATTACATCTACTATTTACCTTCTATCAGGGTTGCTAGAATCTATGTCTTTTATATTTTGTCATCTGTCATCTATTACTCTTGTAAGTAATTGATCTGTTAGGTAAATTGAATATGTGAAAAAGTTAATGAACAAGGATTTTATTAGATTGCTCAAAGCCAGCTAGCTTTTGTGTGCGGATTAAGAAAAGTCCAAGTTCTATCACCTTTAATACGTTGTCAAATTGTTAATATGTAATCAATTAACCATCATCATGCACGCTTCGTATGACAACATGTGCGCTGGTGACTTTTACACCCCTAAACAGAAGAATGATTTAAAGAAAGATTTTCATATGTCAGTTTTTTTTACAAAATCGCATTTTTGCCAAACAGGGTATGCGTCCCCGTGTCGGTCACTTTTCCATACTGAATAAAACCACACGGACGTAAAACCTCAATAATCTTCATTTTTCATCTCTATACAGGACTTCTCCTTATCATTCGATAAGAAGCGCCTTTGGCCAAAAATAGAAGGGAAGATCACTGGTGGAAGATTCTACGGTCCGTCCCAACACCTATCACAACAGCGAGTATTCCCCTACTAAGCTTGTTTATTCCATCTGAGAGCCATGCCAGCTTCAAGCACTCCATCCAACACATCAGTCAACAACCGTGTGATCAAGGAAAAGGTTGAAGAGGCTGATGCAGAATTAAACTCCAACATTCAATCCAAGGAGAGACAACTCCAAGCTAAAAACCAACAGTTGCAGGAAAGGAATGAGTATACCCTGCAACTCGAGGAGCAATTAAAAAGAGCTGAAGCTACTGCAAGTACTCTGGGGACAACGAATAACCAGAACACATTCAAATAGTGAATGTTGAGGATGAAAATGGCAGATATCCTCCTCCACCTCCACCACCTCCTCCTCCTCCTCAACCCCTTCCAGCCAACCCGCCACACCACGAGGAACTTATATTTCCAAGAATCCCTGCGCCACAACTCCCAAAGTTTGACAGAGGATCAGCATCAGAATGGTGGATGTCATTCAGGGCTTTTATTTCCTTTACCAACATCCCTATAGTGAGAGCCATCCAGATATTGCATTTTTACTTTACTGGGATTTCCTTACAATGGTTCACATTCTTGGATCCCGTAAAGAAAACATCCCTGGAAGTCTTTAAACAGGCCTTTTTCGATCGGTTCAGGCCATCCTCACCCATCAACAAGACCTCCTGAGGATACAACAACAACCAGGAGAAGGCGTGGAAGAATACTTATACAGAGTGAGAAAATTGGCCACTGATTCTACCATGGATGAATCGGCAGTGACGGAGTTAGCCAAGGAAAACCAGTGGGTCATCTGTGTAGCAAGATAGGACCATGCAAACTGATTGACAGGTCCTTTTACTGTATAAAAACCATGTTTCCAGATGAGGTAGAGTATTAAAATTGATATATTTATGGATTATGAATTAATGTATACAGATTTTATCAGCATGAAGCTTGATTTTTTTAATTTTTTTTGAAAAACTGAAACAAATGCCAAATTAGAATATTCTCTAATGCAAGTGATACATACATTTCAGATAATTGATGCATATACATATCTGCTTGCACAATCACAGGAGGTAACTGTTACTGGTTTTTTATTAAAATTTTGATGCATTCACAATTTTTTGGTAGCTGACAATAACTTGACTGTAAGAAAGGACAGCAATCGTAGGTTATTGCATATGTTGCATAGAACCAGAGTATGCTCTGTCCCAAGATAGTTATGCAATCGATGTATGTTATTAATTAATAAACACTGTTTTGATTGATTTTTTAAAAAATTATCAGATTTGTTGATGTTGTAGTTTTTCAGTATCTTTAATTCATCCTTATATAGGCATTTCACATGCTTTATTCACCCATCTATTTTGATATGTTTTATAGAGCAAGCATGTGTATCATGTCAATTGTACACTCATGACTGCAATATTCAATGGAAATGCTGAACTGCACAATTACCTTGCTGAGGTAAGAAATTTGGAATATGTATCGTATGACACCCAGCAATAGATGTTATTGTTTAATGGTGTACATTATAAATGCTAAAATTTATATAAATAATCAAGATATGTTGAAATGTTTGTGTACTCCAAGTGTTGTACTTTGTTGCTTAGTTGAGCTGCTTTTTTCTTGTTTGTTTGGTATTGACAATTTTTTTATATACTATTCTCTGTCAAGATAAGAAAATTTAAAACAATATACTTTTAAAATTTTCCTATTTTTTATTGTAGGTGCCAAAGTTGGATGACTTTGATGTGATATGCGGAGCAGTAAATGAAGGATCCTGTCTGCCTTGTTGTGGGTTATATTCATCATTACTTTGAATTCATGCAATGCTTTTATAAATGGCATGTAGAGGGATTTAAATTTAAATATACATGTAGCAGAAATTGTCAGGTTTTTCTGCAAATTCAAAAAGTATTTAAAGAGATTTTCAAATGGAAATATTGATTGGCTGTTTGAAATTTCACAATTAACATATTATACTGGTATACATGTACTAAATGTAAATAGGAAAGATAATATGGCTCATACTTGAAGATAGATAATCAATATGACCAAAACACATAAAAGGATATCCTGGTATTTTTTGCTCTGCTTTAAGCGTAATATTACATGGATACAGTGAGGAGCAATATATAAGTAAAAGCTAAGATAACATTTAGAAAATTTTATGTTATATAATATTTTGAACGCGATATATTGAACCCGGGTTCAAAATATCGCTGCGATATAAAAAAAAAATGAACTTTATTTATTTTACAATGATATAAACATGATAAACAAGTTCTACACTTATATTAATATCTTTCGTTGGCACAAATGTTGTAATTGAACCCCCCCATAAAATATTGAACCCTAGGTTCAATATATTATGGCAAAATATTATTGCCGCGATATATTGAGCCCCCCTCTTATTTTGATTGCTATTGGAAAGGGGGTTTATGATATTATGGCTGCGATATATTGAACCCCCCTCCTACTTCCAATGGGAGAGGGGGAAATGATGAGTGGATGGTCATCACTTTGCAGCTCACTGATGCATTCCACAGCCCATCTCTTTTCATCTCCAATGGTGGTCTCTGGAGGAATGGTTGCAGTACAGTCTTCATGTCCTGGGAAGGTAACTTCCTTTCCCTTGGCTCTAAGATGGGTGCCTTTCTTGCAAAGTTTATTGCCACAAAACACTGCCACAACATTCTACTTCTTGGTAACATTTTCACTTAAAGTGTGTGTCACTTGTGTGGCAGCTTGGAATGGTGTTTTCCCGATGGCACTAAGGTGGCATTGTTATACCGAGCGTCTCCTTCTGCTCTTATAGGTATATTGGCAAGTCCACATTTCTCGTTAAGGTCTTGAATCTCCTCCCTTATTTTCTTCATGCTGTTTTTGTTCACAACAGTGATGATTTTGCCTACTTTATTGCAGGTCTGTTGAATGTCGGTGGCTGATGCTGGTTTGATGTTGGCGCCAAGAAGCATACCACGCATACCCTCAGTTGTAAGGCTGGTACCCAAGTGACCGACAGCCATGGCCACATTAAGCTGTGCGGGTCTTCATCCTCTTCCAGGTTGACTAACTTCCTTGTATAGTTTCCAGTCCAGTGAATTTCTGTGAGTGCCCTTTAAATGCATGATTCCATAGTTTAGCAGTTTTTTCTTTATGGAGTACTTTGTATTAAAGTTTGGAATTGGGGGTTCGGTGACACTGCTTCCAGGTAGGAGTCTACCGGCTGCACTTCACTCGGACCGGGTCGCAAAATCTTCATCTCACTGCTTCTTCGCTGTGCATCGCTAACTGTGAACATTCCATTCTTCTGTTGCTGTACAATGTCCTGAAACTCTTCTTATAGGACATAGACGTTGGACTAGGCTTGAGTCCCTGTGCTTTTCTGGCCCTTGTTGTGAGGAATACTTCTTTTTTATACCCCCGCAAACGAAGTTTAGGAGGGGGTATATTGGTTTCACCCTGTCCGTCTGTCTGTCTGTCTGTCCGTCTGTCCATCTGTCTGTAGACATAATTTTGTCCCCCCTATAGAATTTTTTACTACTGCATGGAACAGTCTGAAAATATGTACATATGTTGAACATCATCTGGAGATGTGCACCTGCAATTTTTATTAAGATCAGACAAGATTTAATGATTTTATGACAGTTTTCATTTTCCTTATTCTATATATTGTACACTGATGTTGAAAAGTAAGGGAATTTATTTGTCCCAAGGGGGCCATTATCTGAGCCATGGATTAGATGGAGCATGTGTCTAGGGGAAATTAATAATCTGTAAAATGGGCAGTGGTTTTTGGGTTATTTTAATACTGTTTCATGTAAACCAGAAGTTTCTATAATTATAAGGAAATAAATAATATCATTATTAATAAAGAAGTTAACTATTTTTAGAAGCTGTTTAAATTTATCAGTCAAGTAAATTGATGAAGTGACCCTATAGGGCATTAATGTAAATGAAATTAAAAATTATTGATATGATTGTAGTGTTTGGCAATTTTAAAATTGTTTGTAATATTGAAATTTTTTTTTTTTACATATTTTTACATAGTATGCTAATTATGATAACGTTTGGGAGTTTATCCAATTTAACAAGATCATCAAAGAAAATCATAGTCCTATGGGATCAATTTTCTGAGACATGGTGTTGCATTGTACCATAGGAGAAAGTGAGGAAAATTTGAAACAACTAATTGCACCTGTCAAGACTCCGATTAGAAAGATATTCAAAGTTTTATCAACAGAAGAGCATTTCTTGACTATTTTCATTTACTGCAATTTAAGGGAGGAGTTATTGTTACTTTGTTGGTTTTTTAAAACAATTGAATAAAAAAAAATATCATCAGATACATACATTTGTAAATGTATTACTGTTATACATATGTATTTACAGTGAAGTTCTGACAATTTTGATTTTTTTTTATTAATGTGTCACAAACCTTTATTCAGTTCAATTATTTGTCCCATTTGAAATTAGCCTTGCAGGTTATTAGTCCCATTAGGACAGTTCTAGTTTGTACTGATGCTGATGCAGCCACTTTGGTCCCTTCTTTGGCATGATTGATATTGAACTGTACACCTGTAGACTTTTTCTAAGAATGTGATTTTGTGTGTGGTGCAAATTTTTAAGTATTGTAAACTTTCATTCTGTTTATTTATTTTAGGGCTGCCATGTCTTCTAAGAGAAACTCCATCTTTGATGACTGATGGAAAAGCCTCATCAACCCCCATTGCTTAAGAACCCCTATCTTAATCGCTTGCCATTAATCAGTGACCAGACCGTTATCAAAGCTCCAGGGTACATTATTGAAGACTCTTCTGGCACCATTTTTTCCAGTCTCTGACTTTGTCTTAAAATTAAAATGAACAATTATTTGCAAATTAATTCTAAAATTTTAGTCAACTTCCTGTTTCTTAGTAGATTAATGCCTATTAATTAGAGTTGAATTTTTTTTAAAGCACAGAACATAAACTCTAACATTTCACGTTTCATTTCACCCAAAATTCTTTTCTCAACAACTCACTGGTTAAATTTTATTGAGTTTTGAAATTATGTACTGTAGAGGAATTTTAACAGAAATTTATTCCAGGATTCAGCAGTCTGTTAAGAAGAGTTATCTCCTACTTTTTAATCCCTTAGGGTTAAAAGTAGATTTTCATACCCTAGCATATGAGAGATAGATAACTACCAGACATTTTTTGCAAATTTTATTTAATTTCATGAATTTTAGTTGTCTTAAAGGTCTTACACAAGGAAATAGCCAATCAAACTGAATTTAGTCAAATGTAATAAAGTCGGGTGTATAACACACACTTTTTTCAGCCAAAATTTGATTAAAAATGGGGGGTGTGTGTTGTACATAGGACCAAAATTTTACCCCATTTTTTCAGGGCGTGATTCTGGATACCGCGGGAGTATGACTGCCGATATCGCGTGTTATGCAAGTTGTATGAGTGTATACTAAACTTACTGTGTCAGAAATACCTTATTCTTAGTTTTATTTCCATGTATTGAAATATTTATCGTCTCTCACCACTATTCCTTGCATCAAACAAGTTATTGCCAGTGTATTCGCCATTACGTAAGCAGCCACCTGTTGACTCGGCGCGTGGTCAATGTTTGTTTAACAATATCCGGTGTCAAAAGCATGCACCTGTCTTGTGTGGGACCTCACAGGGTGTTTTCAAATGCATGAAGATTTGCAGTTATTATGATTTTATTTAACTTGATTACTTTGTGTCCAGTTATGCAGTTAAACGAGGACACTGCTAAAAATACATTGATCATTTGTACGACTTGATAATGACGATATACAACATACATACGTTTCTTCACAATGTTTATTTAACAACAAGCAAAGAGTTTGACTATAATTAATCAATTAAATAATTTCTCTTGATGTTGCTTGTTTTAGATCTGCAAACATTATTACTCTTAAGCACTAAGCTCGGTTGCCGTTCTTCTCTACATACTTGATGATCTTCAACTTCTTCGCTGTTGTATAAGAAACTGTTTTTTTACAAAGTGTCAATTGAAATCAGCTACATGTAATGTGTCAATCAATTTAATGAAAATTTAGTGAAGCTGAGAAATATAAAATGAAGGAAAAGTTGATGGCAAGCCAATCCAAAATGGAAAAAGTTACAAAGCCAAATGCCTCAGGATAGTCATATTGTGTTTGCAGATGTGGTGCAGAAAATCCATTGTGCTAATGGAAAGGTACAGTGAACTGGTGATGGATTTTCATTGCAAGACAAATAAACAGTTTCTGGTGATTGACTTTCACTGTTAGACAGTAGAACAGTTACTGTGGATTGATTTTCATGTCAGACAGAAAAACAGTTTCTGGTTATTGGTTTTCACTGTCAGACAGTAGAACAGTTACTGGTGATTGATTTTCACTGTCAGACAGTAAAGCAGTTACTGATGGTTGATTTTCGCTGTCAGGCAGTAGAACAGTTTAAAACTGGTGATTAATTTTCACTGTCAGACAGTAGAACAGTTATAAACTAATGATTGGTTTTCACTGTCAGACAGCAGAACAGTTAGTGAGGATTGATTTTCACTGTCTAGCAGTAGAACAGTTACTGGTGATTGATTATAAATACCAGACATTAAGAAGTAACTGGTGCCTGGTTGTATTTTTTCAGGCAGCAGAACAGCTCCTGGTGATGAGCTCTCAGAACCTGGTTTTGGTGGAGCACCACAGCATGATGGTCAAGTACCAGATCCCAATCACCGACATCTCTGCCCTGTCTGTCAGCCCTCACCTGCATGCAGACAAGATCATTGTGTTCCACGTACATAAGGTAACATGAACTGATAAACTGATCCAACTTTCTTGTTTATAGGGAATATTTATTAAGATGGTTTTTTCTATTTATTCACAATTTCTCTTCAATACACTATACAATACTGTAAACTTATTATATTTAGCGTATGTGATATTTGGCGGATTATGATTTTTCAATAAGTTAGGTTGGATTTGATTTAGCGCAGTTCTGAATGTATCTATTTATATCTACTATCTATATATTTTACATTTGGTGATCTACTTGATTAAGTGGACGCCGTTTTCCGCCAAAAAAGCTAAATAGAATACACAGCCAAATGTAATATGTTTACAGTATGCTCTGTAAACATAAATGAATAAGGACATGAAGCATTTGGTACAGCCTTTAATCGATAAATGGAATCATATTTGCTTTGATTTTGAATGAATTAAATAATAATGTATTCTATTACTGACTTTTAAACTCATAAATATTTATTGATTTATATGAGTTTGATTTTCAATTATAAAGCATACCCAAAAATTCTTGCTTTTTTTACTAAATAATTAATGTTGTTTTGTACTTTTCTCAGCATGAAAATTGTGATGGTTCATGTAAGAAAGGAGACTTTGTGTTTGTTTGTGAGCTCACTATTGAACTTGTGTCCAAAGCTTGCCTTGTCATCAAAAACAAAAGAGACACCTTACCCGAGATCCACATAGCTCCATCGTAAGTGTTAACTTTCACATTAATATTACTCTGTATAAGAATATAATGTAAAAGTTAGGAAGTGTGTACATTCATGATGAAATAGTTAGCTTCAAAATAGTGTCTATTTGAGATCGAAAATAAAAGAATAAGGTTAAAGTGAAATGATACATGTACAGTAAAACTTGTTGAATCTGGATGTTGTGCATTCCGGCATGTTGTCCAAAAAATTGTTCAGTCCCTTGACATTTTCCTATCATTTTATGTTCAAGAAATGTTGTGCAATCCGGATTTTGTCTATTCTGTGAACCGGCCACGTTGAAAAGAACCAACTGCTTATAATTAGTGAGGGTTATCTCCCGTAATCCGGCCACTTATCGATCGGCCTTATGCAATTTCTACTCAATTATCGATCAATTTTCCTGTCATTGCTATTGATTTAAACAACTGTGAATATTAAACCAAACTAGCAACTCATTTCAGTGTATACCTTTAAGTCTTGTAATAAATAAATAACGCATTTTTTCAGCCAAAATTAGATTAAAAGTGGGGGTTGCATATTATACTTCACCCCATGATTCTGGATACCGCGGGAGTAAGACTGCCGATTTTGTTTGTGATGCACGTTGTATGGTTAAACTTACAATTACAGTTACAATTTATTCTGTCAAAATGCTTCATTTTTATTATAGTCCCGTGCATTTTGATATTTATTCATTGTTCCCTGCATCAAAACAGTAATTGTTTTGACGTAATCAATCACCTGTTGACTTGTCGCGTGGTCAATGTTTGTTTAACAATATCCGGTGAATCATGCACTTGTCTCGTGTCGGACTTCTCAGTTTAATCGGGTGTTTGAAAATTTATCAATAACGATGATTTGATTGAAAAAGCATTTCCATTGTATGTATTCCGTTATGCAGTAATTGTTTTCCAAATAAATATTGAAAATGAAAAAACGAAATCACGATCGAGGAGGTCTAATATATTTCAGAAGAATTGAAAATATTGCAAGAGTAGACGATTAAGACCTACTGCATTAATACTAAAATTAATTTGCAACAATGTTCTCCAAACCGCATGTTGCCTAATCTGGCCAAATTTTTCAGTACCACACTCCGCCGGATTAGACAAGTTTTACTGTAGTTGTAATTTATGAGTTTTCTAAGTCTAAATAATGGATTTTTTTCTTTCAGGTTGAAAGCTCAGTTTGGAAAATCGGAAGTGGAATTGTCTTTCAAGAACGGACTTGCAGAAAACATCCCAGGTGGCATCAAAGTTGTGTGCAAGAAACACACCATGGACATCCTGTATAATTCTCCCACACAGCAATCAAGTTCGGGATCTTAATTATTATTATGTGAACTTTGAATCATTTTTCCCAGACAATTTAGACTCTCCCTCCCACCAATTGAAAAGAAAACCCATTTAGACATCATCCATTTTCGCATCGAGTCGCATTGTGATCATCATTCCAAACGAAAACTTTGATGGCTCCCCAGTATGTAAAACTGCTTCTGAAGTAGTTCTTGCAATAAGTTTGTAGTCATTGCAATGTAGACTCAAAATTTTTCATTTAATATATATTTGAACCAAAGAGAAGGAAGTGTTAATGGTTAGAGAAATGATTGTACAAATTCATGTGTACTTTTGTGCTTACTTTTACAGAAGTGAAATTCATTTTGTTGTCAATGTTTACTTAGTTAATTATTTTTTTTGTGTGTCATGTTTGAAAGCATGTAATTTATCTCCCATTTTTTTTTTACTGGTATGTTGTATGAATGGTTTAACTCTTATGTTTTGAACTCAGAAATTCTAACTGCATGTTTCAATTTGTTTTAAGTAATGTTATTTTAGACGAAAAAATGTGATAGGATGCTTTCATTTGTTCATGTGTAATGTATCCATTAGCTCTAAATTTTCATGTATGTGTGAATGTACTGAAGGTTAGGGTTTGTTGTCTGATCAGCCTCGCTGTTGATATATATGCCGATATAGATTTGGGAGATGCCTGTACTTCATGACAATCCATGACTGTCTACCTAGAATCCATAAAATCATCAATGAAGAGCCATTTCATATGTACATGTACATGTGTGTGTGTGTATAAGTTTATTTCATCGTTTAAGCTCCAGCTATATAGATTCCTCGCGAGGGGACGTTGTGAAGGCTGCCTTTAAATGTATAGATGATCGACTTGTTGGACAATGACTTGTTGGATACTGCAACAGCAAATTGTGATCTGATTTTTTTGATGTTATTATTTGATTTTTACATTAATATTATAGAACATTCTTGTGATTTTTTAAATTGTATTTTGGTCCCGGTTTCTGTTCATAGGGTAATTAAGAACAAACACAAGTGGTACATGTACTAACTAAATGGCTACATTATAAGTATTAAGGATATGGTAATTGGTGCTCTTACTATTTTATCAAAGTATGTATTCACATATATTTAAACCTTTTAGATTCAATTCTTTTTTTTTTTATGATATTTAGATCTGTTTTAAATGAGTTTTGTATGTCTCATGTTAGTGCTTTCATTGTTTTTAGCTGTTTGTTTTTTTGAAAATTCAGTATTGATTTTACATGACCTTTTCAATTAAGTTTAATGACGTGTTATTTTGAGAAGCAGTCCATGGAAAAATCAGGAAATAAATGTAATTTCAGTGGCACATGTCTTAATTAATATCATTATTTTTCAAACTTGTACTTAAGTCATGATAATGATTTTTGCCCAAATAGATACACAAATTGTATCAAATGTTAGTGCGGATGCAGAGTTATCTGCCTTTTCAAGATATAGAAACTTTCTTTATACTTCTTTAAATAATTAACAAGTACTATTTATGAACATTATTTGTTATTATGAATTTTAATTGATGAAAAAAGTTGTGATCATCCCAGAAATTTGATGTGCTATGTTATGTCTGAATTTTCCATTGGGCACACTTAATATCATGATATCAGGATTGTTGATTACATGTATTCTTATTTACATGTAGCTTCAAGTCTTTGACTAATATGCCCACCTTGTTTTGTGAAATGATTTTTTTTTTCTAATTTAGTATTATCTGTAAATAACTAGCCTACTGCACATACCATATTAGGATACAAATGAACACTGATTTTTAAAACTGTGGTTTTTAAAATATATATACATGTACAATGTATATATGGGTGCTGATTATTGAATTTTTGATTTGAATTGCAAATTTTAAATTCTATCTCAAATACATTGTGTCTGTGTAGCAGCTAGATTAGGATATATTTACTTTCCATGGGATTTGTAATTTGCTTCGTTCTGGCAGAAAATTAAAACCATTCATGGATGTTGATTCTCTATATATAATTTCAAGAATGTGATATGACTGGATCAGTTCAATGAGGGTCTCGAGAACCATTTCATCTGCATGGTCTTATCCTAATTTTGTCAAATTAATTTCACCTGAAGGGTGCCAAAACAACCCTTCAATTTTCTTGTATGTACCTGTATACATGTATATACATGTACCTGCTGTTGATGTATGACTTAGCACATTGTAATTCTTTATTCAAAGGGATCATGGTTGATGCACATATACTGTAAACATATTATATTTGGTGTGTACGATATTTACTGAAATTGATTTTTCAAGTTGTTGGCGAATATTTGAATTAGCGTATTTCTGGATGCACATATTCTTATTCACATATGCATGGCATTTAGCTATGTACTTGATTTAGCAGACGCTGCTTTCCAACAAAAATGCCAAAAAGAATATACAGCCATATGTGATACGTTTATAGTATTTTGCACTAAATTTAGGGTGAAAAGTAAGTGCAATTTTACTGTCTACAAGGTTCTATTGTCTGTGAATTGTTTTTCGTTTGTTAGATCTGTTTCACCATCCTGTAGTTATAGTAGTGATTACTTGAATTTTGATCTCTCTGTTTTTGTTATAATTGATTCTTTTCTAGTCTTTATTTTTTATACATTTACACTTTAGTCTGACAAATATATACCGGTAGCCATTTTCACTTTGGTAAGGGTTTACATGTATTACAGGACTGGTAAACTATATACTGTTGATTCCTTATTTTAAACGAGTACTTACAGTAATTCCAAGATTTCGCCTTTTTGTATCAAATTGTGAGAATATAAAATCACAAGCACCAAACTTTTGTTATAAATATAGTTCACAACTGTTAAAAAAAAAAAGGTGAGACTCATATTTAAAAACATGCAAGGTTTGCTTCTGGCAATTTTACCCTGTGACTTATTTCTACATTTAATTAGGAATTTAAGGTTAAAGTAGGACTAATAGTCTTGAGTTCAGATGGCTCATTCCTGATCATGATCTATTAATTAATAAATTTTTAACCGTAAAAGGGTTAATTATTAGTCATGTTACATTTATACATCCGTATTATATAATTTACGAAGCAAAGATTGATATCTATAATTTTTATGGTTTCATTTTAACTTTAGCTGTGGGTGTTCGTCTATATACTGTTAATTGGTTACATGTATTTACTTGGGATGTATATACTAGTATATACATCCCTGACATATACATATATTTAAAAAAAATATACATGTACATATGTATTAGAAAAATACATGTGTACCAAACTTAACTTGCCAATCAGATGTTTCTTTAATACATGATTCATGTACAAATTGTAGCGCAATCTTTCTCTCAAATTGATTAACGTAGGCTTTTGTACATGTATATATGTGTTTGTGGATATTGGAGCCAGGCTGTTGTACATGTATATATGTGTTTGTGGATATTGGAGCCAGGCTGTTGTACATGTATATATGTGTTTGTGGATATTGGAGCCAGGCTGTTGTACATGTATATATGTGTTTGTGGATATTGGAGCCAGGCTGTTGTACATGTATATATGTGTTTGTGGTATATACATGTATTAACGATCTCCGATCCTCAGCAATGTTCGATAACTCTAAATTATCCGGAATTTTTTTATTCGTACCATAAATCTGCCTTTTATATAGACAAATTTTAATTAGTCTTGTAGTGTTAATAACTTAATATTACAAACCGTTATTCATCGACCATCTTGGGTTAGTGGTTATGAGGAGTGGTTACACAAACATTTTTTTTTTGTAGAAATCACAAGAAAAAATCTTATGGGTAGGTGATACATTTGATCAATGCTTTAACAGGTTCAAATTTTCTTTGGTATTGCCATATTTGCAATTTTTCTGCCAGCTAACTTTATATGTACAATGAGTCTGATGTTTTCTGTAAATGTTGCTGCCTTTTGGTCTCTGTTTTTTCTCTCAGTCCAACATTGCTGATTGTCATGATATATATTATCATGAATTAAATTATCATCATTGATTTTATAAACCCATTACTTGTATTTTGAAAATGCATTACATAATGTTATTAAAACATTTTTTTCTCAGTCCAGTCACTGTAATGTTTGTAATGTATTTTCAGTAATATGTTTACTGAGCCATTGTGATTTTTCAATGGGACCTTATAGTTTTTGTTATTGGCTGTTTATAAAAAAAAATTTACACTTGTGTACATAATGTTTTTGTAAATACATTTGTAACTGTTGTTTCTATTAAAGTAAACAGTGTTTATACCCAGATATGATCTGATCATCAATAAACCTTGTAGTATATATATGACAAGAACTTCTGGTGTTTTATTACCTCACCTGTGCTGCAAGCTCATTGACAAGTGATCTCAAGCTTATCTGAACCTCTTTTGTCATAATTAACTTAATTTTCTCACTTTCATCATCGTTTCTGGAACCTTTGGACAAAAAACAACCAAAATTTGAACATTTCATCCTTAGGTGAAGATTAAAAATACATATGTATTTGTTTTTTTCAAAAGAGTGGCCAAAAAGATCTGTTATAAGGGAGGCAATGGAAAGAAAAAGCCATGAGAATAGGGTTCTCTCCCTTTTGAGTATACTGTTAGGGGTTATAGTTCACAGTTCACTGTTAATTCATGCTACAATGATGAATGCTTAGTAATATGTCTAAACAAAAAATGAAAAGGTAAGAGAAACTTGAAAACAACAATGTCTTTTATAGTTTGTACTTTGACAGGAATTCTATGGCTGAAACATGAAAACAACGATACATAGACATTTAGTAAAATTGAATCTATTTTGCTGTTGTGATCTTAAAGTTTTCACCAAATTTTTAGGTTTCATAGTCGTTTTTGCAAGATTTCAGGTAGGGAGGGGGAGGTCTTTACCTTATTTTAAAATTTTTTTTTACTCCAGAATGAAACTTAATCAAATGCATATATGAGATTCCTTGACAAGTCTGTGTATGGGCTATGGTACTCAGGTGACCGTTAAGGCCTGTAGGCCTCTTGTTTATAATAATTCTAAAGTTTAAAAGAGGATTTAACAAAGATGAAGCTGAACTGTCAAAGATGAGTGAAGTATTGGGGTATTCGTGTTCCTTGTTATAGACAAAGATACCTTTATCTTTTGTTTTTGTTTTATTAGTATAGCTAATATTTATGCACAGAGATTATCCTGGTGACAACCTCTCTTTATTAGGGCCCCGCACTGCGGGTGCCCTGTAGTGATCAGTCTGTCTGTCTGTCCGTCCGAGATCTCTTGTCCAGAGCATATTTTCTCTCCCCTTGGCCCAATCTGGCTCATACTTCACCCACAGAATGCCTTTGGGTAAAGGGTGTGCAGTGACCTTGAACTATGTTTTTAGGTCTAAGGTTAAGGTCATAGCAGAATTATATTAAAAATCCTTGTCCGGGGCTATTCTTTTCTCCCTTTGGTCCAATTTGGCTCATACTTCACCCACAGGGTGCCTTTGATCAAAGAGTATGCAGTGACCTTGAATGATGTTTGTAGGTCATGTGTTAAGGTCACATCGGATCACACAAAAATCCTTTTTTTAAGAGCATATATACTCTCCACTTAGCCCTATTTGGCTCATTCTTCACATAAACAGCTTTTGAGTTAATGCTAACAGTGCAGTGACTTTGAACCAAGTCAATGTGAAGGTAATATATAAAATAGCAGATCTCTTTATCATCAGTTTTTGACCGTAAATTATTTCCCATTTGCTTAATCTTGCTCAGATTGAACAAAAATGCCAGTATGTAAGGGGTACTGATAATGAAATTTAATTAAAAGTTCTATGCCAGCTGGAAAATTTCTAAGTTATAGGTCAAGGTCAAAGCAAAATTCTCTGAAAACATAATGCTTTACATCCTATTGTCCATTATTTAAGTGGAGCCCTTTGAGATGGCACCATCTCAATGTTGTCTAGTTTCAAACTGCTGCGAGAGAAAGCCGCTTTGAAGGATTGAAGGTTTAAAATTTGTAATTAAAATTCTAACACATTTATCTTTTACCTTGAAACAAATTTACTCCTTGATTGAGTTGGACATTTTAGCCTTTTTCATTTTAAAGGTCAGAATGCCATTGCATGATTTCATCATATTTTAAAGCAGTAGGAATTTGAACTGAGCCATCTTTTTTAACCATGTTCTTAGATATTTGCTTCTAACTTCATTATAACAAGTATCGATGTATACGTAAGAATATTTTGTATTTATTGAAGGCTGCAATCAATCAACCATATACAATTACCCTGTACATTATACATCAATATTAAAGTAAACAAATGCTTAAACAATGCTGATTAAACTTCATCTGCATTAATCAATGACGATTATATGTCGGGGGGAGCTTATGCTACACCCCCAGTGTTGGCGTCGGCGTCTGGACCTGGTTAAAGTTTTTGGAGCAGGTTCTGTATCTAAGTTAAAACTTGTCTTATCTTCACCAAACTTGCATGGCTGGTGCATCTGGACCTTACTTATGGACTTAAAAGGCTTGGATGCTGAATCTGGGCCATGATTTTCAGATGAGGTAAAGGTTTTTGGAGCAGGTTAAAGTTTTTGGAGCAGGTGCCCTTTGATACCATATCTCAGTTATTATTTGTTCGATCTTTAACAAATTTGAATAGATGATGCATCTTGTGATATTGATGCACTCCACAGACTTGGATGCTGAATCTGAGCCATAGCTTTTGTATGCTGGAGGAGGTTAAGGTTTTTGGAGCAGGTCACATGTTTATGTAAATAATAGTGCTAATTTAAACTTCCATGGTTGATTTAACTATGTTAATGGATCACATATGTAGATTCAGATAAGGAGAGTGATATTGATTATTTAGATGCTTAAGCAGGTTTAAGATTTTAGAACAAATCAAATTGTGTTATGAAACATAAGACTAGCTTCATATACAGAGCCTGACCTCCATTATCAAGGATGCTTAAAGAAAACCGTGTGTCCTACCTACTCAAACTTGCTTGATATATGATAAATCATGATTCCTATGATATTGAATCAAATGATAAAATAATTTGATCATATAATAATAATAAAATATTGTACTGCATGATATGATACAGTATTTTAATATATGAAATTGTATCATATGATATAATATTGTGATATTGTATCATTATTTTTGTATTATATGATTTGATATCATATTGTATTATAAGATCTTGTACTATATGATATTGTATCATATGATTTAGTATTGTATGACAGCGGTACATGATCCCATTCTGTCGTACCAACGTCTTCAAGGAATCATTCTTTCCAACCACCATCAGGATATGGAACCAGCTGCCTGAAGAGATTATCATGGTCATGTCCCTGGAGTCCTTTAAGGATCCAGGGATAAAAAGGAAGCAGGACACATTTCTAGCAGTTTTAAAATTGTAAATATAGGGGTGGACTCCCACTCTCGCACACACTTTTTGATCAATGTGAAAAAATGACGCAACAGCGGCCCTTCACTTTAATGGAAGAAGATTTAAGAGTGCATGCATTTGTTTAATAGTTTAAGTAAATGCATTCACTAGTGACTACAGTTAACTCGTTTGGTGCGAACACGGATATAGCAAGTCTCAGATATAGCGAAGTATTTTTGAGTCCCCGGAAAAATTCTTAACAAATCTTTGCAAACATTTACAGTTATACCGAATTCAGATATAACGAATTTACTGATAAAGCGAACTGAATTTTAATCCCGTAGAGGTGAATAATGAAGAAATTTAACACTTTTATAAAGAATTTCTTTACAGTTTAAAAAATTTTGCACTACCATTTAACATAATAGTTTGAATGAATTTATTTTCTCATAAATTCTTCAATTTGCAATGCGATCATAAATGTATCTCAGGAATGTATTTTCATTCTTATATCCTTAATTAGCAAAAATTGTAGTCTGGTGAAAGAAAACGTGTATGCTACGTTCCGCTAATTATATGTCAATTAACAATGCTAAATTTGCCTACTAAAAAATTCGGCTTAATTTGTCAGTGTTTTACATGTAATTCGAAAAGATGGAATACATGTATAATGTTCCTGTGTTTTGTGCAACACTTAAATTCTACATGTATATTGATGAAGAACCCCGAAATGCAATACAAATATTCTCGTTTATCAATTTCGAGGTTAAAGTATTGGGTCTTTGAATAGGCTATTATTGCAACAGGTGTCAAGTCGAGTCGTACATAGACCAACTCGTATACAGGCCGTATACAAAAAATTCTCGTACAGAAAACCGAAAAGTTATGCACAATTTTAACTCGTATACAAGAATCAATTGAGCAAAAACTGTCAATTTAAAGTTGGTCTGAACATATATTTTATTGCATAAAATCATATATAAATGATTCGAACACAAGTTAATTTTTAATTACAAATTACTAAGTTCTAATCATATATAAAAGTTTACAACTCGCCGTCTGTGTAATAATTAAGAATTGAAAGTACATAGAAATGTATATTATTAAAAATAATAATGTTAAATCCACACACGGATCCAGAAAATTTTTCCAGGATAATCGTGTTTGCCAGGGGTGGACCTAGGCATATTTGCGACAATTTTACTATGTAAATTTAATAAATTTTCATTTTCCAGGGGGGGGGGGGGGGGTCCAGACCCCGCGACCCCCCTCTAGATCTGCACATGTTAAATCATACTCCTCAGTTCAATGCATATAAAGCTAGGTCTATACCTAATTAAAGAACTTAAGAAAAAGAAGAACTAATGAATTAAATTATGCAGAAACAAATTATTTAATATGTATACAAATTTTATAAGACGGGCATTAGAATATGTTTCTGTCGTGTGTGATTGTTGCACGTTTGCCAAAAAAGGAAAGTTAGAAAAAATACAATGCTTCAAGAATTACTCATCTCCCTTATTTCAGTATCGAGAAAATCATTATTATTATAACATATTGAGCCTGTTGCGACAGGTTTGGAACCTTTATGCAAAAGAAGAGAATTAAAAGCAAAATTGAAAAGTTTAAAACTATATTAATACTGATCTTGAAATGAAGATATAAAATTCACAATTTATACTGTTTAATATATATAATTAATGTTTATTAAAATATGCAATGAAATACATGTTCAAAACAATAAATGTATTTAAACTTCAGACATTATTACTGAGTCGGCTCGGTGATGAAAGAATTAAGGAGGCTCGGTTGACAACAAATTAACCATCAGATCAACCTGATATTTCAAAAAGATTCCTTTAGCTATAAACTATTATTTAGTAAAGAAAAATTTCATTTATATTAACTTTAGAATTTGAATGTTTTCCTATATATTTATATAGAGCTCTTCTTTTTAAGGAGATCCATATAGTCTAAAAATGGCCACAACCATCCAGTCCTCTTAATTAATGAGTGACAAATAGACTAAATGGGGAACATCGCGTTTTGAATTTTGTCTCTTAAACATGCGTATTCTAACCTATTCTCAATTTCTACTTTCCGGTAAATATTCTATTGTGCCCAGCGGCAGTGATTGCGCGGCATTTGAATATGAAGCCGTCAGGATGAAGTCTAAGATGAGCTAAAAAGAGCAGCAGCCATGGGTTGAAGTCGACGCGGATCAACATCGCCACCCTCAACGTTGGATTCCAGCTAATTTTGGTCAGTATGTTTTTCTTTATATTATTTCCCCCTCCCCCCCTCCCCCACCCCACCAAACCCCATTCCACCCCACCCCACCCTTGTCCCATCTTGGTTAGGGAATTCTATTCACAAGCCTCTGGTAAGTGAAATAGAATTTAGGTTAGGGCTAGTAGTAATTACCCCTTGTGGACTTGGTTTAAATTTCATGTTCTCACCTATTCTCAATATCTACTTTCCGGTAAATAGTCGAATGAGTTTGAGGAAGACGATATCAACAGGGATCAAAAAATATTCTACAGCATCCACACATAAAGGGGGCCAACAATGAACCACTGCATCCAAGGGGTGTCAACACAAAGAGTTGGAGAAAGTTAAAAATAAATGGGGGCCAACGATGGACTACTGCATTCAAAGGATGTCAAGACAAAGAGTTTGAGGAGGACAATGAAAAGGGGGCCAACAATGCAACTACTGCATCCAAGGGATGTTAACACAATGAGGTCGAGGTGGGCAACATAAAGGGGGCCAATGATGGACTACTGCATTCAAAGGATGTTAACTCAAAGAGTTGGAGGGGCAACAAAAAGGAGGCCAGCAATGAACTACTGCATCCAAGGGATGTCAACACAAAGAGTTGGAGGAGGATAAACATAAAGGGGGGGGGGAGGGGGGGGGAAGGGGGGCAACGATGAACTACTGCATTCAAAGGATGTCAACACAAAGAGTTGGAGGAGGGCATTGTAAAGGGGACCAAAGATGGAACTACTGCATCGAAAGGATGTCAACACAAAGAGTTGGAGGAGAGCAATGATGGACTATACTGCATCCAAAGGATGTCAACACAAAGAGTTGGAGAAGGGCAACATAAAGAGGGGACAACTATGGACTACTGAATCCAAAGGATGTCAACACAAAGAGTAGGAGGAGAGCTACGTAAAGGGGAGCCAACAATGGACTACTGCATCCAAAGGATGTCAACACAAAGAGATTGAGGAGGCAACCCATGGCAAAGTGAACTGCCTATTTTAGCAGTAGATAGGCAGTTCTCAAGCAGTTTTCAAATTATTTGGCAGTTTTTAAGCAGTTCCAAGCAGTCAGGATTTTAGTGGCAGGTCAAAACTGTTTAGGTAAAAGTATTAAGCAGTTATTCTAAGCAGTTTTCTTAGCAGTCTTTGGAATGTATAAGCAGTTCACCTCACACCAGGGGACTTGCATGATTCTAAAATTCATTTCCAACCAACTGAGTTACCAATTTGGGTCACTGGCCGCTGCCAGATAATCTGACCACTCAGAATCAAGATCAGAGATAACAGGAAGTGGAGTTTGCAGATTTTGAATGTATCAGTGCCATGAGGGGCAGTTTAGAGTGCATGTGATATTCAGACAGAAAATGTTTTGTCTGGGCAAACTTAAGTGAATTTATGGAATTTAATATGTTCTGAGGATATTTATACACATATTGCTCTTAAGGTAAAATATTTCAAATAAATTTTCTGTGAACTGTTTTACTGGCCTAGTTAGATCACTTAAATTATATAAGATCTGATACACATACAGGCAATTGAGTTGTGAAAGGGAATTGACCCTTAGTGTAGGGTGGGATCACTGTGGTCATTCAAATCTTAATATCAGAGTTACATGAAAACATTTTAAATCACATAATCTCAAGATCAGCTAGCAAAGTAGGTCATGATTAGTCTTAGTTATAATTATTTATAACTATATGCTAAAAGCAAGTTACATACTTGCAGTATCTACATGCAGTGTAGATTCAAGTTGGCTTTAAATTAATGCATTGACCCAGTTTCATTGGGGAATAATTGGTACAGTGTACATGTATCTTATTGTAATAATGTATAGGCAAATTATTCAGAAAATATGGGAGTGCTTGAAAGTTTATTAAGCAGTTCATAAACAGTTGACTAGCAGTTAGTGAAGCAGTAAATAAGCAGTAGCTTAACAGTTTACAAAGCAGTACATAAGCAGTTAAGAAATGAAAAAATCTTTCCAAAATAACTGCTTATGAACTGCTTAAGAACTATCAAAAAACTGCCTATCAACTGTTAAGGCTTATAAATTTGCTTATTTTATTAAAGGGTTTATTGTGGTTCCAGCATGCCCCTAAGCAGTGCAGAGAAGGTTTAGAAACTGTTTATTAACTGTTAAGGTGGTTTAACTGCATGTTAAGGTTAAGAAACTGCTTAATAACTGCCTTTCACTTTGCCATGGGAACATAAAGGGGGGCCAACGATGGACTATACTGCATCCAAAGAGTTTGAGAGCACTCAAGATGAAAAAATACTTGCAGTGAGGAAATAATACATTAAAAGATTTGTGTGACAAGTGAATGTGTAAACATTACTTGATAATGAGTGTACTTCATTGTTTACAATAAAATGAATTGATGATACCATATATCTGGAAAAGAAAAAGAATTGTTGCATCAGTAATTTTTTTATGATTTAAAAAGATTCTAATAGCAATGAATTTCTGCATACACATTATTTCATTCTGTGATTCTGAAAAATGTAAAAGTTATATCATTGCGAAATAATCAGATATACGGTATCATAGTGATTGTGTTTTGATTTTTGCCATGCTTTGTTTTGGTTGTAGGTAGCCCCCACAAGCATTGGTTTGACAAATTGTTCTTGCAAATTCTTTTTGCATTCAAATTCTTGTGGAGGTTGTTATTTCTTCTAATGAGACTGTGAGTTGGTCAGGGTGAGTAACCTATTTGAATCTTGATTCTGGAAACTGAAAATTATTGCAAAATATATAATGATTGTCATCATAAAGAGTAGAAAAACATCATTGACAAAAATTCCTCCTGGGTTTAAGATATTATTAAGTCCTTATACTTCATATGTTATCCCCCCCCCCCCTCCCCCCCCACCCCCCCCCCCCCCCCCCCCCCCCCCCCCCCCCCGGTTCCGACGCCTATGAACTCAGCGGCAGATTCATGCATTTCCAAACTTTGGGTGTGAAATTTTGATCAAAGGCAGGGGGTCTGGGGTAGGCTAAGTCCCGGAAGCTCCTGAATCTTAGAGACTTTTAGAGCAAAACGAAACCTTATAGCTTCAATATAAGTGTTCACGTTCCCGCAAGAATCAATGGATTTGCAATTTTGAAAGGAAATTTTTGAGAGAAAAAAATTAAACCAAAAGACTGCTGTGTAAGTGATGAAAGTGCGCAAAGGTTGATATTTTCAGTGTAAATGTCTTTAAAAATTATGTTTAATATAATGATTTGCATTGTGAACATCATTGATTCATATGTACACGCATTTTATTTATGATTTCTATATATGGAATTCAACATACAATGTACGATAGCCAACTGTCAGATGCCAACCGCTTACTGCCAACTGACTGGAATGATATGTGTCTGAAAAGATGACCTGAAAGTGTTTAAAAGACAGTATTACGTGTATTTCATAAAAAGCCACTACACCAACTTTTCTCCGCGTATGAGAAAATTTCACCGAAAACCACGAAATTTTGTCATTTTTTTTATGGTATCAGGCACATAGCATCGTTTTTTTTAAAGGGGGGGGGGGGGGGCAGATTCATCCAAAAAATCTAAACAAGCCCCCCCTCCAAAAAAAAAATAAAAATAAAAAAAAACCATAAAAAAAACCATGCAAGTGCAAATGCAAGTGGCAGTGTCATCAGCGATTGACGGTGGTCGCAAACTGGTAGAAGACCCCCCCCCCCCCCCCCAAAAAAAAAAAAAACAACCGGGGGGTTACTTATTCCTTTAACTTCTACTTCACTGTTAATTTCATTTTTTCCAGGTGAATTTTTACATGCTCCAATAAAAGTTTTTTTTTTTGGGGGGGGGGGGGGGGGGACTCTACAGTATGAGATTCTAATTTTCCGTATGTAAATTTACGAAAAATATTTGCTGCGAGAAAAAGTTGGGGGCAGCCCCTCCCCTGCCCCCTGTCCCGTCTGCCCCCCTCCCCCCAAATGCTACGTGCCTGAGTTAAAACAATAAGGGCAAGCCCTAACTATGAGAACTAATTTAAACTCGGGTTTGTTATTCAAAAAATACTAACCAGTGACAGAAACACGGTAAGACAGTAACTGAGTAAGTAAATAGTCTTAGTTTTCAAAAAAGAATGTAAAGAAGATATATCCCTTTTTGATTGTCTCAATACGTTAAATTTAAGGTAACAAAACTATATACTTATCAAGTATTTATCGATGGTTATCTCAAAGTCAGAAACAGAAATCATGCAAATCAAGATCTGAGGATCGGGGTGTGTACCTAAGGCTTATAACTGAATTCACTAGGTTTTGTTAAAAAGGCATGGACGTATTTAACAAGCTTCGCAGCGCAGTAAGCAGTGCATTGCCAGGAAACCCTTTGTCTAAAGATTTTGACGTTTCCAACCACGTTGCGTCAGGAGGACCGGGATTATCCTGGAAGATCTACAATGCAATCAAGAGGACAACAAAACAGGTAATGAAAGACCCACCAGAGTAACATATAAAGTCTACAGGGATTTTGCATTGCAAGTGAGATGAAAGTAGCCAGATGATAACGTTGAAAAATTGTGCGAGGTATTCCGAGTGACTTCCGAATGAAGAAAAGATGTCAACATTTCCCATAATGATTATAAATCTTCGTAAGAAATCTGTTTTCGTTCCTGTGAAATTTTCCAAGTGAAAAACGATAATGTACGTTTCAAATAAGATATCTTTAATATTTTTCCTTTCATTGATTTCATTTGCACTTATTTCACAGGTATGTCTATTTTTTATTAAAAATCGTCCAAATATGCTGTGCTATCTTGGGACTGACTATAGGAAATTTCCTTGTTTCTATATAATAAAAGGTTTTGTACACTAATTAGTACAGTGCCTTAAAAATTGATGTGTGTATTAATTCAAGACACAATGATCTAGGCTTAATTCAGTTTGCCAGGATTTGACTTAAAGACCGAGAAAATAAGCACCGCCTTCAAATTTAACTGGTCAGTGTACCCCTGTCAATCAACTGAATTGAGGCCCCAGATTGGATGCTAGAAAATGATTGACATTCGTTTACTTGTCTTGTGTATACCATGTCTAGCCTTCGCGACGATCCTGCAATTAACTTTTGTCTTTTGATGCATACCGTGATGATAAAACACCATGTCTTTCAGCACTATAATCAAAAGAAACTACTATTGACAGAGATTAAGTTTTCTGCTCTTGAAAATTGAAAGATATGAATTAATTGAAAGATATGAATAAAAAAAAATTTACTCATACTTGGTTTTTGTAGCACACCAAATGGGCCGATCACCTGCAGTCTGTCAAAATCACGTTGCGCCGATCATCCATGAAAAACATTTATCCATGAATAAAGATATTTGTGAATAATTGAGAATACAGAATTAAATTAAATCAATATTGCATCTACGATTTATAACGATATAGTTATCATATCTTTGAGAAATTTCACGAGCCGAAACCAGAAAAGAAACAAGTACAGACAACTCTGGTGCAGATATATATATACACACACACAGCCTTTGACATCGATTTTGCCCTAATTTATAATGAGGGATTTTTCTTTGTAGGAAGCATCAGTTTTTGTTTTTGAAAAGAAAAATCTGGAAAAATACTCAAAAAAGGACAGAGACCTCATTATAGATTCATTAAAGAAGGGTGTTTCACAGCTAACAAGATTAAGACATCCAAAGATTCTGTCTGTTCTTCAACCCCTTGAGGAGTCAAGGTAATGAAATGCAGTGTAGAATTTAGAAATCATTGAAAGGTACACATGTAGTGAACTGATGAGTTCTCTTACTCCTGAAGCATAAATGTACTTTATGATTATAATGCTAAAGATGAGATACAGAAGAGTGATATTTCATATGATATCTATGTTTCATTTTTATCAGAAGTTTTCATGAATTTTCATTGGATGTAATGATAATTGAAAAATGCCATTAATGTTAGTAGATGTTATGTACTGTGATTTTATTTCTATTCATGGGCATTAGTTTTTGTGGATGTAATAAAATTCTAGGACTAGAGCTTTACCATTAGATTTCTTGCCATTCATCTCAATTCATTGTACAATGTTTTAATGAATGACATCAACAATGATATTTGCAAAAATTTATGTTTAAGGAAATTTACGAAACCCAATACCAGTTTAAGATATATTATTATTATATATATCCAGTTATTTTCATGATGATGTTACAGAAATTTTTACGATTTCTTTGGGGTCATTTTCACATGACAAAAAATACAATATGCAGAAGTTACATCAGCCAGAATTGTTTGTTACTTAATAGAAAATGTTTGAAATTACAGAGAGGCACTTGCCTTTGCCACAGAGCCTGTGTTTGCCAGTCTAGCCAATATTTTGGGGGACCACACCAATGTTCCGACACCAGTGCCCTCTGAGCTGACAGAATACAAGTTAATTGATGTGGAGATCAAGCATGGAATTATACAGGTAATGCATTCAAGAATCATTTATCTGTACAAAAATCTACTGGAGTATTTTAAATGACAAATGTTGTATTATACAATTATAGCCTTTTGATGAGGTCAATACATGGTTTTATAGACCTGAGGAGAGAATATCGATCAAGGACAAAGTCCGAGGTTGATATACTATCATCAGGTCTATAAAACCATGTATTAGCCGATATTAAAAGGCTTTAATTGTTTTATTATAATAAATCAAAAACTTATTCCCTTCAAGAGTAAAACAGTAAAATATTTTGTTATTTATTTATAGGCGTTGATTTCGCTCTTATGACATTACAATTTTGCACATGCTAAAACCGGTATTTTGTCATGAAAATCTATTTTTAATATAATGAGGTTTATAAATTTTCTATTTTTAGTATAGTAAGGTTTATAACACAATTTGTAGCATGGTCATGTGACAGCAATTGACCAATCATATGTTTGGAAAAATACGATATTATAATAATCTTCATTATACCTTATAACAATTTAAGAGGAATAAGTGAAATAATATACTGCAGGTAACACTCGATGGCTCAAGCTTCTATCTCTCAAAGTTCTTGATCTTTGTTTATGCAATTCTTAGTCAGTTTTGAAAATTTGATAAACTTCAGGTTTAATTGACATATTAGATTATCAAGTTTAATTGAAAAAAGATAGCCAGTGTTTTTCAAAATTACCTTCAGTTATTTATGAAAAAAAGTACAGTACTAGTATGCCATCTTCGCTAGCCAAGGGTTTTCGGTCCACTCTGCTCCCCATAAACCCATGGCAGATCTCATTACGAAAACTCGGTGATGCGGTGGTTCTATGTAGCGAGCAACTTGAGTTGCGCCCCTTGCATATTTACATTTTAATCGAATGAAACAACGGGTTATATACACGCTACGGCATAAATACTTGAAAACTTGAAATCATGTTGACTAGCGAGAATCAGAACATAATTAACGATGCTATTAAATAGGAATGAAGATGTAACCTACAGAAAGCAAGGCATGTTTTATTTATAGTGTTTGTAGGGACCTGTACGGGGGTGAGAAAGTCACTGATATATGAAAGTATTCATGCCATAAAACTGGGTATCGTCATTGTGAATATTGCGGACAAAAGAAATTAATTAAAGTAGAGCTCATTAAACCTTTAAAAGTAATAGCCATAAGCAGGGACTTACATGTATATACTGAAGGGATAGGCAACTTCTATATTCGCCATGTTAACTTCCCATACTATCACGCGAGCCTTGACAAGTTCGTAAATCTCTGTTCAATTCCATAAACCGTAGTAAAATATATTGGTTTTTTTCTTAAAAGCGATCTGGTTAGACCATCGTTGGGGAGGCCGAGCACCTGTGCCTCAACTTGTTAAAAACATTTTACTAAAGATCACACATGTGTTTCTTTTAAAGTTTATTTACAAGCGCCTGTTTTAAACGCTGGGATTGGAACAGCTACTTGCAGCTGCAGCCAATCATAAAATGTAGCTTGTCACTGAGTTTTCGTAATGAGGTAAAAACCCTTGGCTAGTGAAGATGTAGTATGCATGCTTACTTATATACAGATATTATCAACTCAAATATATTTTGCTTCAAATATAACAGGTAGCAGAGGGATTGGGATTTCTGCACAAAGATGCCAAAATGATGCACAATAATGTTTGTCCATCCAGTATCATTGTCAACAAATATGGCGCCTGGAAGTTAGCCGGCTTTAATTTCTGTGTTGCCAACATTAGCCAGCAGGATCAGGCTGTAAGAGACACAATAGATTGAACATGCATATATTTTTAATACTAAAATAAGATAAATGTAAAAAAAATTCTCAAGAGGATTTACTGCAAAAGAGAATTTAGTGAATATGTATATATCTTATTAACTTGAATATAGCAATACATGATTGTACTATTCCAATAATGAAAACTCTGAAGAAAAAGAAATGTCCATTTGAACACAATTATGTGCACATATATAGAAAATCATTAGTCCAACATTTGCTCTTCAATAAATAATATATTAAATAGATGGAAAATAAAAGATACAGCGAGGTACTCCATATTAAGCATATATCATCTGCAAACTTTTTTTACCTAACATTTTAAAAAATTATTAATCTCACAAATCACACAAATATATTGGTATTTGATTTAATTGTTTTCTTCCCTTTTTAGACCACGTTTCCATGTCACGAGTGGAACCCCGACCAACCCCCCATGACTCAGCCGTGTCTGGACTACATGGCCCCGGAGTACTGCCTGACCCTCAGCTGTTGTGAGGCTAGCGATATGTTCTCCCTGGGGGTCCTCATCTACTGTATATACAACCACGGCAAGCCTCTGTATGAATGCCACAATCAGCTGTCTCAGTTCAAAAAGTTCACGGAAGAGGTTGTTATTTTTCACTCTTGAAAATAATATAATGATATGTTTAAAAATGTAATACTGTGGAATCTTTTATATTCTTTGGGACCAATTTCGGTTGATTTTCAATGTTTTAGAGGTTCCTTTGCATAATTATAATGTTTTAGATTTGCTTGTAAATAATGAGTGACAGAAATTGCTTTAGTGTAGTTAGTGAGCTTCAGGACAATTATAATTGCTGAATCTTTGGGGCAAGGAAGATTTAATCCTTTTACGTTGGTGGAATCATGTTATTTGCCAAAAAATAACCCAAATATTATATGTGTAAAATAGAGAATAATACATGGGAAAATCTGTAACCCGAGACTCCAATAAGGCCCTGAGGGCCAAAGTATTTAATTCTGGTTGTAACACCTTATTTGATTGGCTAAAGAATTTTTATCCATATTGTTAAACATGACTTGCCTACGTCACAAAACGACACGCCTATAAAAAATAAAAATCTGCTTGGGGTTACCTTTAAGTTTTGCACAAATTTTAATCAATAAAATAGTGGATCTTGTTTCCTGAACATGATATTGAAAAATTAAATGATCTAAACAATAAAATGCTCTCTTTGGTGATTCATTCGGGATATGAAGATGGCGACATTGCAGAAAAATACATAACCTGTGTTAGGGGGTTATGTAAATTTTTTCTGCAATGATTGCTACCTTCATAACCCAGTCAAACGAGATTGTGTGTTGCATATCTCATGTTGTAAATTTTGATTTTACTGGGCGGCTTTAAATACAATCAAAGTACTAATAGTGAGATTGTATACAGTGCAAAATTAATGACATATTGCGCAGTGATTTTCACTGCAGGATGAATCATCAAAGAAAGCATTTTATTGTTTATATTCAAATCTTTCTTCTGACAAATTGATCGTAAAAAGTAAGGAAAATTAAACAAATTGTTGTGAAGGAGTCTCGGGGGAGAATGTTTCAAACATACGAATTCCTTTAATTTTTTTCAAGTGAAAGGTCAATTTTTGAGTAAACTATGTGCAAAATATAAAGTAACTTGAGCGGATATTTTATGCTTTTACCGCGCTCAGATTTTGGTCATATGTACAAATCATCCCTGACATGACAAAAAATTACAAACATACGATTTTCTTTTGATTTTCAGCGATGGAAGGTTAACGTATAAGTAAACTTTTTATAAAATTAAAATGAAATTAACGTGATGGTTTTTATGCTATCTGCCGTCATAGTTTGGTTCTATAAACGTGTCTTGCCAGCCATTTTACGTATAGAGTTGTATAAAACAAAAAGGATGTTTACTAATCAAATTAAATTTAATTTGTAATAAATAAAAAATACCTTTCCTCTCACGCAGAAAATAAAAGGATTGCGCGCATGCTTTTATTTTGCAAATTATATTTTCAATTTTAATTATTGACGCTGCAAAAAAAACTGCACAAGGTTTATTTTTGTCAATTGTTACTTCAAAGTCTCAACTGACGTCATTGTAAGATGTTGACTCCAAAGTGGATAACGTCGTTTTTGAAGAAGCGGCGAAATGATAACAATACTTCTGAACATTATTCTAAGGATTCATTTCCCCCAAAAAAAATTTTATGATAAGTAATTTTAAAAAAAAAAAGGTTAGATGATAACCTGTATATTTGAACATGTTACTGCATTTGCATTTTATGACAGCAATGCGCAATACCCTGCGCAGAGGGCGCAAAATTTTAAACCCGCTACCGACCTTAATTTACACCAGTATGTTGGCTAAAAGAAACGGCCAAATCATCTCCTATGGGAATTTTAGTCTGATATCGTCATGATTATTTCGTGCAGTCTTTCTGAGGTCACTGTTGGTTTCAACCAATCGTGTAGATTTCAGTCTGGTTGTATCTATAGAGCTATGAATTAACTATGTTTCCGTAAGAAATAGAGGGAATCATACTCGATATATGTAAATATATTAGGAATGAATATAAATTTCTATTACGTTATATGCGTGTAACATACCGGGTAACTGCTCTGTTTATAAAGCATAAACTGCCCCAAGTTATGTTATACTTGTAAAAGATAGGTAGAATTAAATTCATTCTTTAATTGTTTTAATTTTAAATTAAACATAGAGATATTCATTTCAACTAATTTATACTTGTACATGTAGTTGCATTATAGCTTATAAACAATACTCAAGTGTCAAGCATCGGATAATGAAACTTATAACATAAATCTTTTCAAATTTACAGTTAAGGAAGTTCCGGGCTTCCCTTTTGGGGGGTGTTCCTGAGGGTTTACAGCAGTATGTGAAACTCCTTCTGAATACTGAGCCTACGGTCAGACCAGACCCCAGCCAGCTGATGAAGGTAATAATTCTTTATGTGGGACTCCGCCTCTTCAGAAACCTTGAGTCCTGCGACACAAATTAAGAAAAGTCTAGTGTAAACCCTATCATGAATTGAAAAAACAAGCATATTATATCTTGAAGGTTGAGATGACATATTAGTAATAAATGTATATACTTCTCTGAACCAGTCAAAGTTGTTTAGCTTAATTTATCTAAAAAAAAAAAAAAATTAATTTGTCTATCATAGTAATCCTGCTTTATATAAAAACTTGATGTAAAGGACTTGTATGTAAGGGTTGAATGTCCATCACCTATATAAATAATGATTCCAACCAACTCTTGAACATATTTTACTCTATTTTGTTAGGTTGATTTCTTTGATGATGTTGGAACTGTGACTCTACAATTTATGGACACATTATTTCAACGAGACAATCTTCAAAAGTCCGAGTTCTTCAGAGGCCTCCCTAAGATCCTGAAAAATCTGCCAAAGGTTTAGTGTGCCTTGTCAGTTATAAAATATTAGTCGTATAATTTGTAGCATTATTGATTAGAAAGCAGACTTAAATGTCACAAGTACTGGGTAAATGATGTCATCAGCTATACCAATTGCTAATCTTCTGCCTCTCTGTCTGATTCAGCGGGTGAACCAGCAGAGGATTCTGCCGCCCCTTGTCAAGGAGAGTGTGAACCACGACATGGTCCCCTTCACCCTCCCCAGCCTTCTACTGATGGCCGACCAGGCCACAGAAGTGGAGTACAGAAGCATCATCTTTCCCGCTCTTGTCCCACTTTTAAAAATGAGAGAGCCTATTCAGGTTAGCTGATACTTTGCCTCTTTTTGCTGTTTATATTTTTCCTTTATCTTTAAAATCATGTATGCTTTGTTCTATGGTTTTAAGTGCTCTTGTTTGTTAGTATATGCAAGTACAATAATTACAGTATATCTGGGTTATTTTCGTCTGTCACAAAATTTACAAAAATTGGGAAAATGTTTAGCATTTTTAAATTGCGTCAGTCATTTTTTGCGATTTTGAAAGTTTCTTATAGAAAATAATACAGGATATAATTTCTGCATATTCTGTAGTTTGCGATGTGAAAGCTAGAGATCGCGAAAAAAGCGAAATTTAGATCATCACGAAAATTACTGGATTTTTGGTATTATGTGTGTTTTATATATTATCTAATAATAAAATTATATTTGTTAAGTATACCCCACTCAAAAATTAGGGGAGGGGGGGATTTAATGACTTTAATCTTTCATTCAGTCAACCTTGTTTACGTCAGCTCAACTCCTCATAACATGCTGTACAGAATTCTGTGAGATTTTGTTAGTACATGTATTTAGAACAAAATGTGTAGATGTGCATATAACTAGGAAATTTGGATTTCATTATTTTCTGTGAATTTTCGCCCTTTTGAAGTTGGAGTTTTGGCCGTTTATTAAATATAGTAATGCACAGTTTGTCAGCATATATCCTCTTAAAACACTGCTCAGAATTATGTGAGACTTTGTAGGTAATTATGATTCCATTATTATTCGAAGATTTTTTGCCTTTTTGCACTCAGAAATTTGTTGTTGTTTAAGACAAATTTATAGATTTGCAGGACGTTTTGATGTGATGATTTTTCAGGAGTTATACCCCTTTGTTAAGTATTTCGTGTATTTAATGTGGACCCTGCCATTTATTTTGTGTAGCTTTGTCAAGTAATGTGAGAGCGTGGGGTATATGCATAAGGTTGTTCACTTTTTCTTTTATTTGTTAAATGTTGAATCATGGTGTTTAATTTGTTTTGGATTTGAGTAATGCATGAATATTGAACATTTATTTATTTATTTTGTACTTCAAAGATTTCTCTGATATTCATGCAAAATATGAGTGTGCTGTTGAAAAAGACGCCTGTGAGTGACATGACGAATCACATTTTACCCATGATTCATCAGTCCTTGGAGGCAAACAACTCTCAACTGCAGGTACATTGTCTTTGCATTTGTATGAGAGATTCATTAGATACTAAACAAGCTAAAACTTCTTGTGTGTACAACTATCATCAACTTAGAATTTCAATTTAATTTATGTGATGTTTATTAATTTTGATGAATTTGTAAATTTCTCTTGTTTCAGGATATGTGTCTGGACATTATTCCAACTTTTGCTGGACTGATAGATTTTTCTGCTTTGAAGAAATCCATTTTGCCTCGGATAAAAAAAATTTGTCTTTCAACCAGCATCTTATCTGTAAGTATACACCAGAGTTCTACAAGTACAATGTATTTTTTTTTACTGTACATTCATGCCAGTTGTGATTGATAGCCCATCACAAGGGAATATCACAAGGGAATACAGTTGTGCATGTGTGATGATACACATATAATGATATCAATTTGATGGTCACAGATAGTCATTGATTCCGTTCACAGTTTGATGCATGTTGGAAAATAAAAAAGCATGACTTCCTTAAGGATTTGTTAAGGATTTTGCTGGGGACTCCTCAAAACTGCGCTATATCCGTGACTTCACTATGTCTGTGTTTGTACTAAATGAGTTTTACTTTATAAGTGAGGATTAACTGTCTGCTGTGTATTGGTAAGCTCTTTCCTTCAGTGTAAATAACTGTTTGTTTTTCTCCTGTGTATTACATAGGTGAGGATTAACTGCCTGCTGTGTATTGGAAAGCTGTTGGAGTACATGGACAAGTGGACCGTGCTGGATGATGTTCTCCCCCTCCTCCCACAGATTCCCTCCAGGGAGCCTGCCGTCCTTATGAGCATTCTAGGTAACTAGTGGACACCATTAATTTAACCCCCACACAAAGGCAGGGGCTATAATGTTTTTGACTCATCTTTCAGTCCATCAGTCGGTCCCTAGGGTTTTTTTTGCCATTGCAACTCTTCTTATACCACTGAATAGAATTTCATGAAATTTTGTAGTTAAAAAGGAGTCAAGGACATACCATGTTGTGTGTAGATAGGGCTGGGTATCGGGGGGAAAATTTGTATTGCGATATATTGCAATATTTTAAAATGTATTGCGATATGTAATGCAATATTTTTTTTAATCTAAATTTGATTTTTTTTTCAATGTTAATAGACTGTAATTGATAGATTTATATACATAATTCATTTGCACTATAAACCTATATAAAATTAAAAAATAAAACATTTTTGTTATTAATTTATAAACTGTTTAAATAAAAAAAGAACTTTGAAAAATTATATGATTTATTATCTAGCAAAACTAGACACAAGTAGTCAGTTATTATAAGGTATATTTGGTACAATGCATTTTAGGCAGTCCAATGATCTTGTGGAAAAGGAAAATAAAACATGTGCCAAAATTAATGAATTTACAGTTACTATACAAAATGAATGTTTTGACCATGTTGACTGACTGTGTCAACCTGCAGGGAGACATAATTACAACTGCAACAGGGCCTACTTCAAATTCTTTATTAAGAATATCAGCTTGTCAACATGTTTAGGCTTTAGTGAAGCTCTTTGAGCAGTCACAATATCAAAACCACAGACTTTCCTTTCGTGTTTGGAATGATTACAAATGCATCAGCCATATTTAATTCAATTAGAATTTTGGAATTCCGAGCCCATAACGAAATCCTGAGCCTGATCAATTAAACCGGTATACCGGTTTTGAAAAAATGTATCGCGATACGATATTTTTTGTCCATGTACCGCAGTACACCGGAATACCGGTATTATTGCCCAGCCCTATGCGTAGATGTGCATTTTCATTTGAATTTTTATCTTGGAAGAGTCTCCTACTTGTGACACCAGAGGAGACTATAGTCTTTATGGCTGTTGGTCATTTTGGTCCAATTAACTTTGTTTATTTAGAATTTTCAGCTCACCTGAGCTGAAGGCTGAAGTGAGCTTTTCTGATCCAATTTGTCTAGCTGTCATTGTTGTGGTTTGCATTGTTCGGGTTGTCATTGTCATAAATTTTTCGCATTTTCATTCTTCTCTCCAGAACGACTGGGCCAATTTTAACTAAACTTGGCACAAAGCATCCATGAGCCAAGGGAATTCAAATTGTCTACATGCTCCTAGAAATGGAGTAAGAAATTCCTATTTGGATCAAGACAAAAAATTGAATGCAGAAATTTTGAACTACATTTCTTCCCCATTGATATTTAATCCTACCTATTTTCTAGGAATTAAAATGCTGGAATTTTATGGATGTTTTTTTATTATTGGGGGTGGGGGGGGGGGGACTTTCTTTTTTATGAACAGAGTGAATCAGACCCCAAGTCACCTGTATATGGCTATATGTATTATATGACATTGTATTATTAATTTCTTACAGGAATATATCAAGTCACAATGTCCCATGCCAAACTTGGAATTACAAAAGATCTGCTAGCTACCAAAGTTCTGCCATTCCTGATACCTATAAGTATTGATAGCAATCTGAATCTTTCACAGGTAAATTTTTTGAACTCTTATGTGTAATGTCAATTATAACTTTAAAAAAGAATATAACCCTTTGAAAGTGTTTTTTTTTCTTTGATTAATCTAGATGTATATTAATTTTCTAAACGATTTCTGCTAAAGTCTTTTAAAATTCTTGTATAGTTACCCTACACGCTTCAACACAGAAATCTCTATTTGAATATTTTAATTTTAAGGAATATCATTATGTATATTAGTATCATATGTATATTAGTATAACAAATGATTATCACTTTTCAATAGACATTTAATTTAGCAAATTATCATGGATAGTCTTCATAAATTATGAGTTCTGGTATAACCAAAACTGTATGTGTAATTGAAAGAAAAAACATTCAGTGACTGTCAGATTGAATCATTCATCTTGAGAAATAGTTTCTTCATATATCATTAATGTATAAGAGTATTTGAGTTATCATTTAACTACCACATGTGCCTATTACATTCATTATTGGAATACATAAGTTTCATTTTCTGCAGTTCAATGCCTATATAACAACCATCAAGGATATGATCTCTAAAATGGAATCAGAGCATCGTGGTAAACTGGAGCAGATCGACAAGATGAGGCAGGAGCAAAAGTAAAGGCTTATTTCATTGGTTGATAGAAACTAATCAAATTAATAGACATTAATAATGATCTGTGATGCTTTCCAGAAACACCTGCATCTTTTTTAAAATATTTACTTCTACAAATTATTTCCTCATTTTAAAATATTGTCATACATTTTGTGACAATAAGAACACCAAGATGTTCCCTTCAAAAGTTAACTGTTTTATGATTAGTAATGCTTAATGATTGTTGATGTCACTATCATCAATATACCAACATCATATATAGATACACTTCATGTTTAATCTGCAGTTTTATGCTTTATATTACAATGGTTTGAATAATTTGCTGAATAGACATTTTTTATCAATGTACAGAACAATAGAAATTACGAAAATAACAGGACAAGATGAAAAGTCAACCAAATCTGAGGAGCCAAAGACCATGGTCTGTACATTGTACTTTTTTACCATTTTTTTGTACCTCTTTATACATGTAGTGACTTAACAATATTCAGCTATCTCCAAACATTTTTATGTTGTTTAATATTAAATTTTCATGATGTTTCTAACCAAATTTATTTCTTTCCCTGTTTTGTTTATATACAGATGGATCAGTTTTTGAGTGGGTATAATGTTCAACAAACTGTGGCTAACAGCAAACAGACTCCAGCTCTTATTCAAACATCAGTACCTTCTTCTGGCGCCAGTAAGGAAGCCGAATCTAAACCAGCTGCTTCTAAGGTATTATTAAAATCAACATGTTCCAATAAAAAAGAATCAAAATTAAGTAATGGCTTTTAATCTGTTATAAATATTGATCAATTGCAAAATAATGAATTAGCAGCTGAAATAAATTTAAAATAACATGAAGCTAAATTTCATTTTAATAATATATAAAACAATACCACTTTATACACTTATTTCATTAATCATCCAGTCACATCTTTTCCCAGAGTTTGTGTCATAATAGTTAATATATTGATATTTATTTGTTGTTTAATTTATCTGCCATTATATTAAAAATAAACTCTAGCGACATGTTGACAGTGTGAACATGAAGCGGAACCAGACACAGTATATTGTGACCGGTAAAATGCATGTATTTAAAATTATGATGTACAAAGTATCTTAATAAATTAACATTTATTGCAGACACTGACTTTAGAAGAAAAACAAAGGCTGGCTCAGCAGCAGGAACAGCAAAGACGTTTCAAAGAACAAAAACCTATTACAATGTCCGCCAGTAAAGCTTCACCTGTGGCCAAGACTCAACCCAAAGATCTATCAGCATCGCTAATGAATTCCAGTCCAAGGGCACAGCCAAGGATGATGGGAACTCAGGGAATGATGGGACAGCAAAGTTTGAATTCAAATGTTATGGGCTTTTCACAAAGTGGTTTGACCAGTACTGGTGGGTTCCCCAATTATTCAGGAGTTGGATCAGTGGGTCAGATGCAGAGTTCTCCTGGATCTAGACCAACATCAGGGACAAATAACAAACAGTCTTTTGATTTATCAGCATTTGACTCACTTCTTCCCAGTGCTTCGCAACCAAAAATGTCCCTGAATCAAATGAATGGTAGTCAGTCACAAGGGACATCTTTTCCGATGAACAATTCTTCTTTTAATTCTATGAACAGTATGGCAAATCAGCCCATGAGACCACAAACTATGTCTGGCTCAAGCATGATGCCTGGACAACCAGGAATGATGGGTAATCATGGCTTTATGGGAAATCAAGGAATGATGGGAAATCAAGGAATGATGGGAAATCAAGGGTTTATGGGACAACAGAGTACAATGAGACAGCCTCCTCCTATGATGCAAGGACAGTTTAATACATCCATGAACAACATGAATTTCTCTCAGAACCAAGGATCCAGCGATGCAACTAAATCTAATATTACGAACAATGATATTTCAGATATATTTGGTTAAAAGTAGAGCTACAATAACATATATCATATTTGTACAATACTATGGGGAATTAGCTTTTAATTTTGCAATTGAATTGAATTCATGTTGAATTTATAATACCAGGTAATATGGTACATGTAATCATGGATCTAGTGTTATATCGAAAGATATTTTTTCACATTCCAATTGAATTTTGAAATTGTTTATAGCACTTTAATGACTATGTGTTAATCTTGGTGTAGATTATTTTCGATATGAAAAATAATATATTTTCCTGAATTGGTTCTTTATTTACATTCCTTATCCATTTTTATTGCTTTTTGTAGTCTTTTCTTCTCTGCAATGTATGTGTGCAATATTCATTTAATACTTTTTGCATTAAAATGCATGTTGTTTAAGTTAATCCTTTTAAGTCAATTAATTAATTTTGTCGATTAAAATTTTGTTATATCAATGTATGTAGTCATGAATCAGGAGAGTTACATGTTACCCAGTCAATACCGACGTACAGAAATGGAAGCACTGGTGGTAGTATAGGCTTTTGCCATAGCATTATGAACTGATTTAGGAATTAAGTCTGACAGACAAAAATATATGATTTCCATGCATTATGTGAAAAGTTTAAATGTCATTTGCCTAATCTTTATGATTTTTCAATATTTACAACATAAAAGAAAGACTAGTATTAATGAATCTCCCTTCATCTCTACCTTCGATCTTGATATGTTGTTTATATGCAAATTTCGAGGATTCTTTTATGCACTGATATGGGGCTTTGGTCTTAAAGTTCATGTATTTTCCAACAGCCAAATAATGTTCATTGTTAAAATTCAGTTAACCTCTAATACATGATCAGTTAGTACAAATTCCAAATTGGAATATTTATTAAAACTTGATTTTATTTTAGCTGTGATAATAAAGTTGTAACTATTTTTAAAAAAATGTTTGTCTTTTGTACATAATCTGGCAAAGAAAAAAAGAAGATTTTTAGAGGATGGATGTTTCACGAACTAATCATAAAATTCACCTGAAAATTCGAAATGATAATTTTGGGCATAAACTAAATTCCAAATATTTTAGCTGTAAAGTTTGAATATTTCCCTTTTTACATGTACTTTTACAGAGTTCTTCATGGCAAGAAGATTAATATAATCTGAGAATGACACGCCCATCCAGCCTTCTTAATTGCTGGTATGACAAAACTTACACGTTAATTATACCGTTTTTTCTCTGTGAAACAGAAAGACGAAGTAAGAGAGGACTTTCTGTTCAAAGTTTATTTCAAAATTAAAAATTGTCAATCATTTAATGCAAAACTACAAATTTCGTGAAAAAATGACTAGATACATGGAATTTCACAATACTAATCAAAATGAAAACTATGCGAATATTCTTTCTGAACCCAGGTTAACAATATAGTCTGATGGTTGCTCCTTTATCTGAAACTATAAAGAAAATAGATATTTAGAAGAATTTTATATTTATTTTTTCCTTAATTTGAATAAATGAAGTTTACAACTAAATAAACACATGTATGTTTATAGGAAGACAAATTGTTTATACAAACTTTAAATTTCATACAATCTGCAAAGAGAAATTACAGCATTAATCTCTTTGTGTACAATTGAAGCATATCCTTTAAATGCAATTTCTTGGATATAGAATAATAATTTTTAAATCATGAATTTATGAAAATAAAAAATAAAAACACCTTTCAAATGAAAGAATTAAACATGCAAAGCACAAAAATCATAAAAGCACATATACAGCTCATCACATTCATTCATCTTTCAATCATAAGATTAAATATAAGAACAAAATGCAACAACATATTTTTAAAACAAATATATCATTAAGAAATATAGGTAATATGTATGTAGCTGCAATTTTCTTTACAAGATAAACAATTACAAGTTGTGAAAAGATTCATTATATATAAGTAAACTTCATAATTAATAAAATCAGGCATAATTAACATAGTTTATGCACATTTATAAATATAAATAGAGAAATTTATTGGTTTCATTAATTAAATTCTTCTAACTTTATAATACTTACTTATAATCGGACTGAAAATAAAATTAGTCAAAATAATGTTAAGAATTTGTTAAAATATATTAGTTATTTAAAGGGGAAAAAAGAAAGAGAAAAACTACGCTAAAACAATAGTCAAAATTGTTTGAAAACTTTATTATCAGGATAAACAGTTTACAACCTACAATAATGAACATTTTGTTCTTATCAATAGATAAAAGAGGTTCTCACATGCAGGCCACGGTGTAGTTGTTAAACTCATGACACCTGTATCCAGGTGAACACACGTCCTGGGAATTTATAATGGAACACCCGTCAGTGGAATCCGTGATGATAACTGAAGGAAACGGTGTGAAAAATAACATACTGATATGATTTGTTTGAATATTTAAACAATAAATCATTTCAATAAAGCAGCCACAATTTCATTTTGTTTAAGTAATTTGAAATTCAAAGAAGTTTTGAGAGAGAAAAAAACCCGATAAAATATTATAATTATTTGGGGCAAGTCTAAGTTGAAAAAAATATCTTTTAATGTTAATATTATTTCTCAGTGATTTAAAAGCATCGATCATGCAAACTGCAACAAACAACCGACTAGTTAATAAACTATAATTGTCCCATCATAGAACAACCAATTACAATTCAAGACCGACCTTTTGAACTTTGGAATTTAAGGTGATTAATATGTTGACGAATGTACATCATAATCAAAATATAATGACCGTTTTATAAATTAAAAACTGTTCAATATTTTCACAGTAAATGCATTTTAAAATATCTTAAAAAAGTAAAATATGTTACAAAAGCTCCAGAGAGTATCGAATCTAGAACAATAGCTGACGTTTTAAAATATTGCACTACGCGGATAGACAACACGATTAGGTATACAATTATCATATATATATATATATATATATATATATATATATATATATATATATATATATAAGAGGTTATAATTAATATCATTGTTTATTTCGAAAGAATCTACTCACAGTATGCAGGTTTTTCCATACTCACCGATGCCTGCAGACGAATTGAAAGATGCTGATGTTACGTTGAAGACCTCGCCGGAGTAGTTGACAAAGGTCAGACCATTCACTAGCTTATAAACAGTGTTCACGACCTGAACCTTGGATACTGGATCATCAGGAATAATGAGGTCAAAGTCAACAATTAGACTTCCCTTCCTTAAAAAAAACAAATAATAATTTGAATGATGATAGTTATAAAATAAAATAAGCGCTTATTAATACATTTTTTCTGAATTTCTAATGAGCCCGAGAATTGTTACATTACCCGGTAAATTACAATTTTAAAAACTAAAAAAGAATCACATTTTCAAAAAAAATTTTATAAAAAAGGAATTAAACACTCACTTCCATAATCAAAACATTATAAAAAACAAGAAGTTACGCAAGCGACAAATTTCATTTATTAAAGGTACCTCACTACATCAAGACTCATAAGTTTAAGATATTACGTCACAATATGGCGATTTAAATGTTTTGTTTAATTGTTTGAATCAATCGATTTGGTTGCTTACCATAAAAGCTCAGTGGTAAAAGTATCGGGCTTGTTAACCACAAAACACAAGTTCAAATTTGCCTGGAACTTTTATTCATATTTATTGAATTATATATTTGAAAATCATTATTATTTAATCCCAGATTTTCCCCAACTTTTGCATATTTAACGTTCATGCATCATGCTGTCTATCATAATCAGCTAAATTTCTGCTGATTTGAGAAACTACATGTATTTCAGGGTGTTGTTATTTATAAGCAAGATACATGTACAGCGCTTACAATTCTTTGTTATGTAAACAAGTATGTTTGTCACATTCATTTCAGGTCTTAACCTGGAATTTTCTTCTCAACATTTAAAATGTAAACAAAATACATGATCTGAGCTGTTTTGCCCAAAAAAATGCATTGCGTCAAGAAAAATACGTTTTGTATTCCTTGTCAGCTTGTCGAGTTGAACAAAATGTGGTTTTGGAAAGATAACCATAAAAAGAATAAATGCATTAGTGTATTAAAATTAGATTCAATAAAGTATTACAACACATTAGATTCAATAAAGTATTACAACACACTTATGTTAATTTAAACATACTTCATCTCCAGTTATATGTTTCCAAATATAAAACATATTGTCCCGTACTCAATTTGTAACGCAAACAAACATTTACCTCTCTTGTTGAACTCTTTTTGTTTTTAAAGTGTTTGAAAGAAATAAGAAACACTATTACAGTTTATTTCACTAAATACTAATTTAATTTTTTGTTATTGTTCATATATCTCTGAGCAAAGATTCAAAACGTTGCGTAGACGAAGCGTCGAGTTTATAATAGCTTCGCAGAATATACGCTAATTCTAAAAAAAAATATATCATATATCCGACCGCCATCTGGCAGTTGGAATTGATAATGAAATTTAAACTTAAAAAAACCTACGATATGATCAACATGCCGATATATAACAATTCAACATAAAAAAAACGTACCTTATACTGTGTATAATTACTGTGGATCCTGGTATCGTGGAATAAATTTCTGTTAACTGCAATTACATGTAGATATATTTACATTTTCCAGTGTATTTGTCTGTGATAACACCACGAATCGATTTGGACACGTATAGTCCAATACATTTCATCAAATACTACTATTAATATTTAATCGTACAATTGCTGAAAATTATATAAATATAAATAATAAGGAATCATTCTTTGAAAGTTATGAAGCGATCAAATAGGGTCGAGCGTGATCAAATCTATCATAAAGCCCTTCGGGCTTTATTAGTTTTGATCACCCTCGATCATATTGGACCACCACATAATACTAAAAAAAAAACATTTCTTATTCTTTACATAAATGTATATAGATAGATATATTCAATGATTTTATCATACTTACCGCAAAATGTACTTTACTTTTAACGGTGTTATAATCAGTGCTTGAAGACAAATCTTCAGATATTGCTACATCTATTTTTAATTCCACTGTGAATTTCGTTAAATGTGATTCTAAAAAAAATATAATTCCAGTTTATCATAATATTCATGTACTGGTATCAATGTATTCTGTAAAATGAGTTTTATTTCTATGAAAAAGACAAATAGCGGGTCTACCTTCTTGACTAACTTTCATGGGAAAAAATCTCATCAAACTACCTTAAGTTTGATTCTCAGTATATGTCAATACCATTTTAAACGATGGTTTGTATTTGTTATTAAATTATGTTGTTGAACTTCGAGTGATGATCAGTAAAAATGAATGTTACATCAAATATCCTTCAAGACAATAGATGCCAAGTTTTCGCAGTAAGATACAATCTAACTAACATAAAGCATTATTTTGAATCTCATGATAAATCATTGAATTTTGTTCAATGTCTTGAGATGTTCATACGTATCTGTAACAAAGGATGGACATAACATGCTCCTGATGGATTTGATATTATTGATGAAATATGTAATAAAAGGATATCATCTTTTGATGAAATTCATTTCATACCTGTGGAGCAGGTAGTTCCATTGAATTCCAAAGGACACTGACACTGGAATCTATTGATCGAATCAATACAGGTTCCGTTGTTCTTACACGGAGAAGAAGCGCAAAGAACGACGCCTGGAGTAGAAATAAGGAAGAGTAACTCGTGGGTTTCAGGAGCGTTAAAGCATAGTATTAAGATACCATTTTACATTAAATAATCTATGTAGTCTTTCGTATGCAGGTCGTTATAGTAAAAACATTTCAAAAAACATTTTTCTTTACTTTTCATCATACATATAATTGTTCCCAATTTTCGATTTCTTGATTTAGTCATTATAGATTAGTTATTTATATTGCTGTCTTCGGTTAACTTGCCTCAGACTTTATCTGCTTACTGGTCTCTAAAAGTAAAGTATTTTTATCGAGAATCGCAATTAAGAAATGTGAACAAACCAAACTACCTCACTTTACGGGGAATACGATTGTGTTTTAAAAGGAAATTGAAATGTGTGCAGCATTATGAGATCTGCAGTAAATTGTCTGAGAAAGTTTTGGTATTGAACATTTGCACCGAATGTGTTGGAACAATAGGTTAGTAAATTCCAATCTAGCACATGTTATAGTGTGCCCTATAATGCAGGAGTTTTTTTTTTTGTACATGCGGTTCTGTTTCTATACGTAGTCATTCCGTATTTACCAGTAGGACTATACATCTAACTCTATATCATATTACTAAGAGTTGAAGTTAATACAAAATAAATATCAAGTTTTGTAAACATCTATCGTGGACAAGAAGAGAAGTTCAAATAATTCAAAAGTAGTTTATGTATTGCGCAGCTATTCGAAATATTTTACTATACATGTATTGGGAAAAAATCATAAACAGTCAAATTTAATCTCTGTTAGTCTTGTAATGTGCTAAACAGAGATTATTAAATTAGTTATAATTATGATAATACATGTAAATTAATGGTACAAAAATGAAACTTATTCTGATAAGAATATATTTTTCAGAATGTGTATAGAAATCCTATTTATATCTTCAAATAAGTCGAATTTATTGATCAATATCCTTTATATTGTTTCTTGGTACATGAACTTTATAATCTATATGTTCATCCAATCAAAGTTCATTTAGACGAAAAATATAATTAATGAAATAAATTTCAATTATACAAAATCATTCTTTTTCAGTTGAATCCGTTTGTTCAATTAAATTTGAAAATATGTGTATGATTAATATCTTTGTTACAATATTAACTTTATTAAGAAGTAAATCATATCCAAACTTACCAAATTCACAGTTAGTTCCATTAAACCCGTCTGTACAGTTGCATTGGTAACCATTGATCAGATCTGTACAATTCCCATTGTTCTGACAAGGTTGAGATGCACACTCATCCATATCTATAGTGAGAAACATAAAATGCATTCATTGCTAAGAACAAAACTTTTGGTAAGGTTACAATTATGTTTATATTGTTTCTTTTAACAAACAACAAAACAACAAACGAGAATTTGATACAACAATTCACAGTCTGATTATTGTTTTCACAATTTGTTCCAATCCTGGAACACAACCATGTTTGTAGTCATTAACGAGGTCATTACATGTTCCATTGTTTTGACAAGGATTTGGTAGGCAGTCATTTATATCTGTGTAAGATCAAAGAATAAGTCAATTTACAAATGAATGATCTCACGAAGTAATAAAAAGTGTTTTGTCTTAATTTTTCTTATTCCTTGTCATATATAAAACAGAAAAAAATAAAATAAAAAGAAACCACCCCATCTGTCGAAAGAAGATAATTTAGAAGTATAAAGGTTTTAAGAACTACATGTGTACTTATTAAAAAGAAAAAAAAGAAAAAAAAACCACAAACTAATACAATTTTCAAAAGGAACAATAATGAAACCAATGTTTTTTTAATTTATGAAATTCGCAGGACTAAGGTTTACTTTGTGGTCGCGCCGACCAGAAAGTACGGGAAATGTTAACAATGACATCACACACAACAACAAGTCATCACAAATGCTAAAAAATAAAATAGTTCGCGTTTGTTATCTGTACAAACACATTAAACTACAGTTAAACTTACCTCTGCGTACAACTTTGTAGTCAAATAATTCCAATAACGTTTAATATAAACAACTGACTGATCGCGATGCACTTGTCGATGTGACGCCATACTGTAAATTTTTATGCATAATATGTGTTGAGAGAGGCGGATCAATCAATTTTCAACATTGGAAAATTTTATAAATAAACGTATCATAATCTTAAGAGTGTGTTGCAGAAAAAAACCCATGCAAAATCTTCAAAATCGTCCAAGAGAGTAAGTAGAAGTTTTCATTTCACTTTGCGTATTTAAAATCTATGGTGTTGCAGGATCTAAAAATACATTTGCAAATTTTATTTTATTTATTTCTATTTTTAGTAACAACCCAATTCTAATTTTAGCCAAATAACTGCAGAATAATGGACGCTAGTCATATAAAATATGCAGCGCTCTGTTTAATTTCACAATGAGATTGTTATACCATAAGTTGATTATATCAGTAGCATATATATTAAAGTTATTAATATTAATTTTTCACATTGATGACATCTTTTTGTGATCTATAATGAAACCATATATCAGACCTAATTTATGACATTTGGATTAAACATTGAAGTTTACTGTATTGATGCAGATAAAGTGAAGAAAATATTTTGATCTTATTATATGTGATAAAAAGATAAACTTATGCTTGATTAAAAAAATGACTGATGGCATTTAATTTAAAAGATAGATATACTTGAAGTACTGACCTTGTAAGGTAAATAAGCTCTCTTTTGAACTAATGTTTTGTTTAGAGTTAAGTTATATGGAATATATTTATGACAAATAAGCAGTATTAATGTTAACCTAATTTTAAACAACATTACAAATATTGAAAAAGTAAAAAGATATTAAAAATACACTGAAACTGATGATTTAATCTATAAGTCTGGTAAGTTTAAAAAAGGTCTCTCATGTAATAGAACTATCTAGATAAGAATGGATAAAACTGCATTGCAATGGAAAGGCAGCATAATAATGAGAATACACCAATGTGATTTTAGAAGATTGTCTGACATTTTGTGTAGTTAATACACATTCCTTCATAATATATGAGTACACATGGAATATACATGCATCGTGCTTTCGTTGTTACAACGCTCTGAATGTGTTCCTGATTTTTGGACGCACCGGAGTAACATGTATACACCGTCATGTATCATGTGTCTGTAGAAGTGGTCAGTAACAATTCCATTGATAGTTGAACGCGTAAACTGAGAATCTGTCAAAATATTCTTTGTTTAAAATGTAGAAAAATAAAGCCACCCAAAATAATGCGAAAAGTAAAGCCAAACCAGACCGAGGGACTAGCCTACCCCGACATTTTGTGAGTGTCCGAAAACTGTTCTGTATGAAAATTATCAGACAGTTTCGAGGCCCGTTGGGGACGAGAACTGTCTGATATTCTTTTCATACAGAACTGTTTTATGCAAAAACAAATGTAAAAACTGGGTTGTGGAGATTACGAATATGTTATTAAGTATAAGACAAATGAAATTATGGGTTAATCAGTTTTTTGAAAAGCCAAAAGAATAAGATGACCTATTGAGTACGTAAAATTACCTTTTTGAACATGTGTCACATTCATGTTTAAATATTAAAAAAAATATATTTCTTTTTGTTGTACTTTATAAAAGTTTCCATATCCCCACCAGTTAGTTTTAAACTATGACTGACACTTATTCTATATTGAGTAATACAATGTACATTTACTGTTGAGAAAAAAACCTGTTGTGGGTCAAGATCAGTGAGAGAGGTCAGAAATTCATATTTAATTATACGCAACCCCACCCTCAAATGAAATTGCTTATCAAACTTAACATTTTGGTTTTATTTAAACATATTTTTATTGAAAAATCAAATGGATTGGGTAACAGACAAAGCTTATGTAAACCCTCTCCAAATTTCAAAGTCAAGTAGTAGTGTTATAAAATAATCTAGGTAATATAGTATTACCAATTTACAGAGTAATATATTATTGATATTTTTGGCATAAAAAAATAAGGGATAATTGGATATTAAAATTTAATCTTGACGTTTATCATATATAAATTGTAAATGTAGATTTCCTTCAGATGGAGACCCACAGTATGAACAGTGACTCTCATCAATTAAAAAATCCTTAAATAAGTGAGCATTGAAATCATTAGCTTTATTCCGCAATTGACATAGAATAATATTTTCTTTCCTATTGCCAAAACTTTAGTGTTTGTAAGCTTTGGGTATATTTTGATTTTTGAGTTTTGATTTAAAAATAGATAAAGTTGATGAATTTTTAATTTCTGCATCGATTATTCCATAATTTAATTGTAGAGGAAATAAAGTCATTGTAGTAAGAGGTGGTCCAACATAGTGGTAGACAGTAAAAATTGCCGTTATAGACCTAAGATTATATGCAGGTTCAGTTAGAAAGTATGGTGAATTTAATCTAACGATTATAATGATGAGCTAAAAAAACAATTGTTGTCTGAATAATATGTTGAAGATATTTGTATTAATGAAAATGAAAAATGTCCAGAAATATTTCTTGCTCCAGAATCAAATGAATATTGTGATCAAATGACTTGCATCGTAAATAATGTCTTTACTATTGTAAACATTTAGTAAGTGTGCATGTTTAGAAAATTTAGTATTCATTAAATGAAATGTTTTGCAATTGAAATTGAAATGTAGAAAAGTTGCAAAAACAGTGAACATTTTAGGTTTATGTCAAACTACACAACATATTTATTTAGAATGCTTATCACTTATTAAAAATTGATATATCTGATATGTTGGTATATTGTTGAATTATGATATAGCATGTACATACAATATTTGGAAAGAGAAGTTTGACCTTTTTGCACTTTTCTCCTATTTGAAATCAATAGAATTTCAGGGAATAGTAGTATTATACTATTATTATGATTGTTGATGATCCTTCTTCTTTATCTTTTATTTGATGGTTATTTGTTTAATGAATAGGAAGGAATAGGAAGGAATATACATGTAAGATGTACCCCTCACCCCCCACCTACCCCACCCCAATTTTGATGGATTCTTTAAAAACTTTGCTATTGATTACATTTATTTGATATTATTTTATGTGCTATTTGTTTTATCATTAGAGCGAAAATAATTTGTATGAATTCCATACATACATGTATATACTTGGTATTGCTCACAAAATTTGAATTCAATCGGAGAACCTAGCAAGTGGAACATTTTTGCATGTTTTTCTCTGAGATACGCTCTTAAAACAATTCTTATACCATTAAATCCTATCTATTGAGCCTGTTTTGATCCAGCATGTAATTATTTTTAGAGCATGTAATATTTTTGTTTTAAAGTGTTTAATGTACAAGTTCGATGTGTTTGACGTAGGGAAGCCGATCTAAATCCGTTTTAACAGATCATGATCATCTTTCGAATATAAATTAAGGGAATGTTTAATTTATTAAAATGTGCTGCTTTGATGAAATCTTTAGAATGAATTAATAAATACGTTCAATATTAAGAAAATCGTTTCTTTGATATTTATTCTAATAACAGATGAACTCTATACAAACCAGCTGCACTTTTCAGAATCTATTAGGTAAATAGAATTTAACTATCAATTATTGTTTTAATTTAAATAAGGGTATTGAAATTTGTTTATGTCCTTCATTCGGGAGAATAATCAACACATATCACGTTACTGTTAATTCAGGGGACCATACTAAGTGTCATAAAACGTGGCATTTACTTTGCTGTTTTACTTAATATCAAATTTATGCCATAATATATTAACTTTACATAAATATTTATTATTAATAGATGCATCGTTTAATGAATGTTTAAATCCCTTGATATTTTCATAGTAAGCCTTAACAGCCCTGTGTTATGTCCATTTGGATAAAGTTTTTCAATTGAATCATATGTTGTATATGTTGAATATAAATTTTAGTCTAGTAAATAATTTAGTTGCCACCGAGGAAACGAGTTAAATTATCCCCTACTAAACCAAGTGTTCTTTAGAAAAATTCGTATACCATCGACGTTAATTAAAACATATATGAAATACGACATATCGCAACTGACCATTTAAACAGTCAGTTCCATTAAATCCGTCTGTACAGTTACATTGATAACCATTGATCAGATCTATACAAGTTCCGTTGTTCTGACAAGGTTGAGATGCACACTCATCCATATCTATAATAAAGGAACATACTCTATATTTATCACTTCAGGGTAAGAATATGTTGACATTTGTGTTAAAGTCTACTTGTTCATATTATAAAAACGTGAATGTTTTCCATTCACAGTGCTTACTGTTTTCACAATTAGTTCCATTGAATCCTGCAACACAATCACATCGGTAGTCGTTGACAAGGTCTGTACAAGTTCCATTGTTTTGACAAGGCTCTGGTTGGCAGTCATTGATATCTGTGCATGTTCATATTATGTTTTATTTTTTTCATCAGAATTAAAAATTATTAGCCTTTTTGTTATTTGTTAACTGTTTTGTAATTGCATTTCATATGTTAACTATAGGATTTTATCAGTTATCCATATAAATATTTCACATATAGAGTAAATTTTAATAAATATAACCATCATTAGAATTTCAATAAAATCTTTCTCAGACCGTATTCAGTTTAATTCATTACTTGTCCATAAATTGGAGAATTGTAGTACATTCTCTTTACAATCATGACCAAAACTTCATTTAAATAAACAAAATTTATATCTTAAGCCATTGCCTAGAAGACAAACATATTACAACTGACCATTTTCACAGTCCGTTCCATTAAACCCGTCTGTGCAGTTACATTGGTAACCATTGATCAGATCTAAACAAGTTCCGTTGTTCTGACAAGGTTGAGATGCACACTCATCCATATCTATATTGAGGAACGTGAAATGCAATTATTACTTAAAACAATATTTTGATAAGATAACATTTAAGTTTTTTTCATTTCTCCAAAACATGAGAATAGACAATAATGCTGATTACTGTTTTCACAATTTGTTTCATTGAATCCTGGATCACAATCACATGGGTAGTTATTAATGAGGTCATTACATGTTCCATTGTTTAGACAAGGATTTAGTCGGCAGACATTGATATCTATGTAAGATTATAGAATAAGTCGATTTACATATAAATGATCTCACGAAGTTAACAAAAAAGTGGTTTGTCTTAATTTGTCATATTCCTACTCATATATATATATATATATATATATATATATATATATATATATATATATATATATATATATATATAACAGAATGAAAAAGAAAAGGAACCACCCCGTCTGTTGAAGTAAGATATTTTAGAGGTATAAATGTTTTAGGAACTACACGTGTACTTATTAAAAAGAAAATAGAAAAACAAAAAAACTAATAAAATTATCAATAAGGCTTAGATGCACACTCATCCATATCTATAATAATGAAACATACTCTATGTTTATCACTTCATGTTTATCACTTCAGGATAACAATATGTTAACATTTGTGTTTAAGTGTTAATTTTGTGTTAATATTCTTAAAAACGCTAATACTTTGCAATAATAGTGCTTACTGTTTTCACAATTTGTTCCATTAAATCCTGCAACACAATCACATCGGTAGTCGTTGACCAGGTCTGAACAGGTTCCATTGTTATGACAAGGCTCTGATTGGCAGTCATTAATATCTGGCATGTTCAAATAATATTTTATTTTTATTTAAGGAGAATTGAAAATTATTAGCACTTTTGTTATTTGGTAACTTTTATCTTAATTGCATTCCATATGTAAACTATAGGATTTTATCGGTTGTCCATATAAATATCGCACATATAGTGAAAACATAAATAAATAAAACCATTAGCGTTTCCATAAAAAACTTTCTCATACAATTTTCAGTTTAATTCATTACGTATTTATAGATAAGAAAATTAAAGTGCATTCTATTTATTGGCTGTACTTATACTTAATTAAATGAATGGAATGAACGAAGTTTTTAAAACGTATTTTTAAAAACGCAATTTATATCTTAAGCCATTATCAAGAAGTAAAACATATTCCAACTGACCATTTTCACAGTCCGTTCCATTAAACCCATCTGTGCAGTTACATTGGTAACCATTGATCAGATCTAAACAAGTTCCATTGCTCTGACAAGGTTGAGAAACACATTCATCGATCTCTAAAGTAAGGAACGGGCAATATGTTAATCACTGCAAATAATTTTGTCATGTGTGTTAAATCATTCTTGACAACGGCTTTTTTCGAAAAAAAAAAATTTTTGCATTTATAGTGTTACCGTTTTCACACGTCGTTCCATTGAATCCTGGAACACAATCACATTGGTAGTCGTTGACTAGGTCTGTGCAAGCTCCATTGTTTTGACAAGGTTCTGGTTGGCAGTTATCGATATCTATAATTTCAAGTACGATCTGAATAATCAGAGATAAAAATATCTCTATTTCTCAAATGCATATTAAAATCTCGTATTATACGACTGAGAGGCCAAATGAAAACCATCTATCCTTCTGTTTTCAATAAAGCTGAATTGAGAAAATAACTACACAGATTGCACAATTAGTATGTACTGGTCCCTGCAGACAAGGCAGGTAACATTGTCGTTGTTTGTAAAGCACATTATATTAATTGCATTTTTAAAGAGCTGGGTTTCAATTCTATATGTGGTAATCCTACTTACACCACAGCAGCCTTTCCAAGCAGGAAATGCTCCAAAATCATATATCGGTTTTGGATATCTTTAATATCCCCAATAAACAAAATGAATTAAATTTACCGTAATCTATGTAGTTTTTGGAGACCATGTCTTCCAACGAACAGTCGGAATTCACATGGGCACAGCAGGTTCTCCTCTATTGGTTGACATTTTTATATTAATTTGAAGCAGAATTTATTCAAAAGCTTGTGCAAGAAAAGAATAAAACAATTGCCGTGGCCTTCAACTCGACATTTAGATATATTGATGATGTTTTATCCATCAACAACAGTTACTTTCACTCTTATGTTAACTCAGTATATCCCAGTGAGCTTGAAATAAAAGATACTACAGATTCGGACACATCTGTTTTATATTTGGATATTGTATTAGAAGAGACGTTAATGCTAGCCGAACAACAAAACTATGTGATAAACGTGATGATTTTAATTTTTCCATACTCAACTTCCCTTACTTGTAGCAATATACCATCATCATCTGCTTATGGGGTTTATGTCTCTCAGCTTATTCGTTATGCAAGGTTATGTTCTACATATATCAATTTCTTAAACGAGACAAGATACTAACAAACAAGTTGTTGGAACAGGAATGTCAAGTACTTCGATAAAAACATCTTGTTCTATGGTCGATACAATGACCTTGTTAGCAAGTACAGTGTTTCATTAAGACATATACTGACTGACGCTTTTCATACTTGTTAGTCTAGAGCATTATTTATACACCGGATTGATGACGGTGTCTTCCGTTTTTCATGATCTTGACAATGAGCACATGGCGTCGTCGACCTATCAACAGGGGATGCTTACTCCTCCTAGGCACCTGGTCCCACCTGTATAATCTTAGACGTCAGTGTTGCTCTGCTTTGAATTTGTATTTTGCTATATGGGTTTTTGAGGTGGTTGACAGTTTGTTGTTGTCATTTTTCATTATTTTTTGGATAGGGAATTTGATTGTCAACAGTTTAAAATGTTTTGTATGTTGTGTGGAGAAGATATTGAAATATATTAAAGAATTACAATGCATCTACACTCTTGGTTTGGACTTCATTTGTTAAAGATTTTAATCCTTAAATGTTTGATTTAGAGCTGAAGTACTATTTATCAACCAAGCTCTAAATGAACATTGAATATAAATCATACTTTAAAACAACAACACATGTAAGACATTTTCTAACTAACCATTTGCACAGTTCGTTCCATTAAAACCGTCTGTACAGTTACACTGGTAATCATTGATTAGATCTTTACAAGTTGCATTGTTCTGACAAGGTTGAGAAGCACACTCATCGATATCTAATATAAGAAGAGTTCAATGTTTGTATCATTAAAGACAAAGAATAACGTAACATTATTTGAGAAATATGTTGTTTTATTCCCTTAAACAAAATTGGTATGCAAGTATGGTGCTTACTGTGTTCACAATTTGTTCCATTGAATCCTGCAACACAATCACATTGGTAGTCGTTGACCAGGTCGGTACAGTTTCCATTGTTCTGACATGGCTCTGGATTGCAGTCATCGATATCTAAAAATTCCAAGTACGAACTGAATGAACAGAATAAAATAATATATCTACAATTTTCTTATTTATGTCTAGATGCAGATTTAAAAACATTTTCTACAGTATCAATTTCTCATTAAGTAACATGGTGAAGACGGTTTTATTTCCTTAAACAAAATTAGTATGCAAGTATGGTGCTTACTGTTTTCACAATTTGTTCCATTGAACCCTGCAACACAATCACATTGGTAGCCGTTGACGAGGTCTGTACAGGTTCCGTTGTTTCGACAGGGCTCTGGTTTGCAGCCGTCAATGTCTGTGTGTTTCAACAGGATTTATTGTGGAAATTTACGGAAAGGTAAGGAATTATTGCCAACTCTTTACATATTACATTTCAAATATAAAATTTAGGAATCAGCTACGTGTTGTTCGAAATATCCCAAACAGGAACACATTTTTAAGAAAAAATAGATTAATTAAAATGATTGAAATTATCATCAGCTTTATATGAAAATCTTTGCATTTTGACACAATTTTTTAGTCAAGTCGTTTACTTATTTATATATTTTTGTTTTTGTTGTTTTTTTTTTTTATTTTTTTTTTATTTTTTTTTTATAAATCTGATGATGCATTTCCTCTATTGATTAGATTTGTGTTTATTTATTATGATTAGATAAAAGATTTGATGTGAAGTATTCTTAATCAACTAAATTTGCCCTACATGGTCACAATCATTTTGATTCTTTTTTAAAAACATTAACATAAAGTAAGATATACTCCAACTAACCATTTGTGCAGTTTGTTTCGTTAAAACCATCTGTACAATTACATTGGTAATCATTGATCAGATCTATGCATGTTCCATTGTTCTGACACGGTCTAGATGCACACTCATCGATATCTGAAATGAACAACGTTCAATATATACTAATTATTAAGACAACGTTAGTTGAAACGTATATATTGTGTATTTTACACAATAGGAAAAATATAATCTTAAATGCTTACTGTGTTCACAATTTGTTCCATTGAATCCTGCAACACAATCACATTGGTAGTAGTCAACCAGGTCTGTACAAGTTCCATTGTTTTGACAAGATTCTGCTTGGCATTCTGTTCATGTCCATATACAGTTTTTGTGAAAATGTATGAAAAGTATTAAACTTCCTGTAAATCATTAGCACTTTTTACATCAATTAAGATAAACAGAATGGGGAAACTTCATTTAATCATTTTAATGTAAACAGATAAACAAAGAAACATTATAAAATTCATTTAGTCAACAAAAATAAATTCAACCAACTACAATGGTTATAGTAAATGTTTTCCTTGTTTCGTTTTTTTCGGTTTCGCACGCATCTTTACAGGTGCCAGGAAGAGAACTTGTGATTGCTTAGTTGAGTTGTTTATCAAATGGATATTTTTAAGTAGTTGATTATTTACGCAAATCCAAATGTATGATATTTCGCGTATACTTTATTTGGCGTAAAAAAGCTTCGATTTGATAGAAAGCAGTTCTGAATGTATCTGACTTGTAAACTTGACATAGAGCGATAAATGTATTATTTAGCGGACGCACGCACGCACGCATTCACATACATATTTACAAGTTAGATTGAATCATGAAAATAATTGAGTATGTGATTAAAGATATGTAATGTATATGATGTGTGCAGTAATTTTACTTAATATGTCTTGATATTTTTAATCATATAATACTGTGTTATAGTAATCCTTCTATGATACTTGTCAATGTAACCAATCAGAATGTTTTATTCTTAACGTGGCATCTATTGTTCTGTTGGTTTTTATTACCAGTGATTTTTTTATTTATACTCTTCCTTACTCCGTTCATTTTAAATTAAAATTATATACACATCACTGTGTAAATGAAAGTAATAAAAAGTAATTTGAATTACATGCTTTATATTGAAAATTATTAAGCTACATGAACATTTAATTGAAAAATTAGTCAATTACATCTTACTTTCAAATACACCAAAATTTGTAATTAGTTATATTTAATTACCATTACACATTACGATTAATTCATTCCTGTGGACCATATATATTCAATATAAATGTAAAGGGGTAAACTCCTTGCTTGAACATTAAAACCCTGTACCAGGAAGACATCAATTTTCAAGATACGCCTCCTGTCTCATTATAAACGTACAGTTTGTCTTTTGTGTGCGAATTGGTAAGAATACCATACTCTGCATTTATGAGATGGGGAATATAAGTTTTAGAATATGTTTTTCTTTTCCTATAAACAGGAATATAGAATATGTTTGGTTTTTGTTTCCAATAAGAAGCAGATAATGTTACAAAGTCACGACCGACGTACCAAATGCCCAGTAATAGCTCATCTGAGCTGCTAAAAATATGGAAAATTGTAATCATGATATAAATAGATTACCTGTAATATTCACTGTAATACATCTCGATGGTGAGGACTGTCTAAAACAGTTAAAAACATTATATTTGAATGAAACAGTTAATGTTGATTTTCAAGTCATAAGTCAGTGCCATGGAACAGAATAAAATCAAATGTTAGATAGTATATATATTGAATAGATTAATGATAAATGATGAATTATTTATGGAATTTTGTCAATCGTTAAGCATAAAATATAGCATAATAATTTAATTCTGGTTGTAACGTGCTTTCTGATTGGCTAAACAATTATTTTATATCATATAAAGAATGTTGCCTACGTCATATTCAGACTAACGTCAAAAACGTATCAATCCGCCTTACGTTTGAATTTGTACAATTTGTCGTAATTTTAAAGGTCAAATGAGCGTTTTTAACTACAATAAAAAGTAAGAAAATTTAAATTATTAGCAATGAATTCAATATTTATTAGTTTTATACGAAATGAAATGATTTGAAACAGTTTACGCTTTTTATTAAACCGCTTCGTGGTTTATAAAGCGTAAACTTCCCCAAACCATTTTATATCGTATAAAACAGATAAATATTGAATTCATTCCTTAAGTAAATAAATATATATCAATCAAAAGTATACATATTTTCAACCGCTTAAGCATAATAGCATTTCATTAATGACTTTTATAAAGTTATACAACTTCAATGTAGTTCTAGCGCTTAGTGAAACAAGCAAATACCTTCATGATAAATTGTTAATGCTAGAAAAAGCATTGCAGTTGCATTCTTTCTAATCGAAAGTTTGACCACCCACCGAATAAACCAAACCCTGACAAGTCCTTCTGAATGAACAATAATCTAGCCAATAATCTGCGGTCACTATAAGCCCATTATGCAATCAGCATTAAAAAATAACTTGTAAAAGTACTACTGTAATAGTCCTCAGGTGCCTAGTACATTTTTATTGATAATTGGTTATTTAGATTTTCATTGCGCATTACATTATTGCAAAATTCAGTTTATTTACTGCTTTTTATTCTTTTCTATATTATAATAATACATGTATCTATCCAATTGCACAAAAAATAAGTCAGTTAAATATTTCAAATAAAAAAAGTGTTTTTATTTTTTTTTATTTTTAACTAGTTTGGTAGATGAACGTCGATATTGTACGTTTTACGATAAACTGAAACTCCGTAAAATGGGGCCATAAATTGGTTTTTGTTTTATTTGTTTCCATCGAAAAAGGTAAAATATGCTATTACTTATCATATGTGACAGTTTTGGGGGGAAAAATATTGTAGTTTTTCAGTAGTCTGCTTTCAAGCGGAAAAATTGCAATTCTCTTTATAATACTTTTGTATATGTATATCTGCGACAATTAAAAATATCCCAGACGATAAATACGAGGGTCAATCAAAAAATACAAAGACAATGTGCCTGTCCATAATATATTTTTCATTTAAGTCATAACTAACAGATTAATTTATGCAACAACACTTATTTTATTGATATACGAAGTTTCATTCCATTTGATGAAAATTTATTTTTGTTACCCGATTTTAAAATCAACGTTAACATGTTTTGTCACCACGGTAACGTTGAAAATATGACGTCAAGATGACGCACGCACAGTTAATAGAAATATTCAATCTTTATATCACCCTGAGTCTTTAGTGCTTTTCACCATACAATTTAAATCGGCACTATATCACTTGACATCTAATTTGTTCACATTTGTTCGAAAATCATAAGTTAGTTCCTCAAAGATTTCTATTTTACCGCATGTCTCTCCGTTCTTTTGATCAAATATTTACAGATATTCTACTCTCTTTCGTACTGTTTGATGTTCAAAATACATTTACCACAACCCCCACAAAATGTGTTAGAGTTAAACACAAATGTGCAAATAATTTTTGACTTATTTTTTCCACCAATTTTTTCCACCAATGAGCATTTCACTGTTTTTATTGGCTTTTTCCCCGAGTTAAACTCATGCTTTTTATATTTTTCGTTGCGCCGTGACGTCCGGCGACGTCAATGTTTTCGGTCAATTATAAAGAGGACTATGTCTTTAGTTACTGATATCTGTTCAACAAATCTATATAACCCGTCATTATTTGGTACATAGAATATCATGACAATTCTGAATTTTAGGTTTCAATATTATTTGGTTTTAAGCCCAATTTATGGAGATATTACTTTCAACATAAGATGGTTTATTGTTGACAAAACACAAAGTTTGACCGTGCGCCGAGACCTCGTTTTTGCAGGATTAGATTTCTAATAATTCTTAGAGATAAAGGAATACATGAACTTTTTTGATTTCAAATTGTTTGAAACAATTGCTAAATATTGTCTATTGAATTTAGTAATAATATGACGTTAAATAACATAGCTATGGCAAAAATCTTCGTATTTTTTGATTGACCCTCGTATGCTTGAACAACCAAAATATTTTCACCAAAGATCTATCTATCCAGTACTTATAAGTGAAACAAAGTTCGTTCTTGTCCAAAGCGTCGCTATATATTTCCCGTTCGAAAAAAGGATTAGAAAAATGTCAAATTTTGACTGATTTTGATTGAATTATAAAAATAGCGTCACTTCTGACGTCATATACTGCCAGTGAGTGCAAATAAATCAAATATAAATAGGCCAACAATATAATTTATATAAACTCTTCTGAAAAATAACATAACAATTTAATGTACCTGAAAAATTTAAAAATAAATATTACTCTTTCGCATGGATGGTAGCGCGAATGAGTCATTTATAACAAAGCCGGACCACCATGCCGTTTTACATACAGCAATTGTCGATCACAGTGATCGACTTCTGGTTGCAGCAGTGAGAAACAAGTTCGCTGTCGAGTACTTTACTTGTAAAATTATATTCTTTAATTGCTTGGGATGTTATCTTAAACTAATTCATAAGCTCTTAGTTTCCTAGCTTCTGAAACCTAAGCGTTTTGTAACTTAAAGCTGAATTCTACTCGTAAAAGGCAATGTCCGCCATATTTCTCTTTCATACCCCTATCCCTACAACCCATTTATAAGCCTAAGTCCTTTGAACAAATAAAAGTAGTTCGCTGTAGAAGTCTCACCTGTGTGGACGTACATTTTACATCGCGGTGTTACTAGGTCGCAATGACATTATCAAAGTTTGTTTCAATTCAAACAATTTAGGATTAGAGAGATGATTTGTTTCAATACTCTATAGAATTAAGACTAACTTAAATTCATTGATTGGAAAATTTTATAGAAGTAATGATACTGTTATATTTTATTCAATTTGTATTATACAGTTTATTTTTAAAGATATTTGAATATAGCAAATGTTCGTCCAAAAAGAAAGTTCACAAGCGCTATTCTTGCATCCTGATAGTTATATTAATTCATAACTTTACGTTACCAATATAAAAAATGTTCGTGTGACTGTCTTTAAGTTACAAAAATGTCTTCTCTATAAATAGCTGAACATTTTTTAAATATGTTTTTAAAAAGAATACTTATTGGCAATATATCAATACAAATTAAAAGGATTACTATTTCACTTTACATTCCGCTGAAAGGAGATTGAGTAGGTAAGTTTGGGGTGATGTGTGTGTACTGTTTGCAGTTAAAATAATTTTTCATGATCATTCAAAATAGTCAATTGAGAATTAAAATGAAGACACTTAATTGATCCATTAAATGACTTTTGAATTCGAACACTGTTCGTTATCACCACATGTCATGATAAATTGGTGTGTCAAACCACCTGAAAAAATAAGGGGAAATTCGACTAAAGAGAGGATGTTGCAGTTCCTATGCTATTTGTACCTAAAGGAGATGCAAATGAAATGGAAAAAATCAAATTTACAGAAATCGATGTAAATCTTTTTTAGCATGCAACGATGTACATAAAGCAGTGTAGAATTTTATTTGGAAAGTTTGCACTAACTTTTATAAGGCCATGAAATAAATTTGAATATTGATACACAGACAAATGTGGCAGATTTCACGCTTTATAAAGGGAGAATCCTCATTATTGTAAGAAACTGCCTCCTTGAAACAAAATTAATTTAATCTTAATGTTTAGAGTCCGACAATTTCTTGAAAACTGCCAATTTCGATTTTTGTTTCAAAGAGGCATATTATAAAAAAAGATGTTACTTTTGGAAAAATTCATTGATACCTTTGGAATCTAATAACGCTGTATTAAATTTCCCAGCTTAAAGTCATGTCTAGACTAGTCAAGTGGTTACGCCGTTAGGATAGAGTGTAATCGACTCCGACTTTAATTATTGGGTTTGAATCCCATGCTTCTTTTAATCGCATAAAAGGGTAATGCATATAGATAATTTAAGAATGTCAGAATGAAGTTTTGTAAACGCTTGGCAATGTAAATATTTTGCTTGCGTGCTTAATGTTTTTAACATCACTTACTTTGTTAAGTCCCCGTTATAAATTTGAATTATAAACATTTCCGTCTAAACAACGGATTTCAAAAAAATATACGCAACAATGTGGAATGATGCCCCCCCCCCCCCCCTTTTATGAAATAACCGGGTATGTCGTTTTCAAAGAAACATGTACAGGTTGTTTAAAGCAATTAATTCATTAAAAAGAGTATGAATCGGTGGGTGATGAAGCAATAGGTAAATAAAAATATGAATGGATAAATTTGTTATATCTTTTTATCTAAACTAGGCGTTTATCTAGATACTATATAAACATGGGACGATTATTACTACAACTCTGACGGTTTTAAAGAGCCAGAATCAAAATTATTCATGTGATATTTTAAACACGCAGGACAGAAGAAATCAAATTGATACGGAACATACCCGTTATTTAAATAAAGCCGTCAACGTAATGTGTCTATATTTAGATATCACCCTTCAAGCGATACGGATATTTAAAGGTCCTTATAACGTTAGGTAAACCCGCTTTTTTTTGCAACACCCTCTTTTAATCGTACTTTATTCTTTAAAACAATTTGTTTTGCAAAATTATTCCATGACCGACAGTTTTTACTTTGATAGTTGTTGAGGTTCAAAACCCAACTTACCTTGTAGTTAATTCTGCTGAAAAGCACACTACATGGCTTCCAATGACATTATTGGCAACAGATTCCAATGAGATAGTAACCTCATGCATGTATGTCCAAGGTTGATTGATGGCTGACATAGTTAATGTAAGAGGTGACATAACATGGAATTTTGTCACTCTAGAACTGAAATATAATTTCATGGAAATAACTGCAATGAATGTTATAGTGGAAAATGAATTTAATGAATAATAATTTTTTATAACCAACAGAGACTGTAAATAAATCTACATTACAATCAAATGATAAAAAAAAGAAAGAAAATGCCGTAACAATTAAGCTCTATATTCAAATTTCAATCTATAATCTATATAATATATTGAAAATATTCGATATGTTTACAATGTGAAGGTTCAATATAAACACGGTAATTTTGCGTTTATAATATAGCATTGAATGATTTATTTTTGACTTCAAAAATAAATCATTCAATGCTTATATTAACATTCCCTTATTGATGAAATCAATTTTTTTATTAAATAAATCGGTATAATTGCAGATCTCGGAGGGAGTAAATTAGTAACAGCAAGAACAGCTGTTCTCTAAAACCGGTTTACACTGGTTTTCACATGGACTGTTGAGATGAGCCTGAAAATATAATCCATGGAAATAACTCTTAAAATTTTGCTTTTAACAATAGAATCAACTTTAGTGTTGAATAATTGTAAAATATAAAGTTTTAACAACATGTTTTGTAATATATTTTTAAACTGATAACATAGAAATTAATGTTTGGGAACTACTTATGTAAATTAAATGTAAATTCATAGGCAGTAATTCGGTTGTTGGATTTAGAGGCATTTAAAGATCACATAATTTAATGAAAAACACAGTAGAATGTGAATATATTCATTTGAAACGTGCAAAGTTTGATCCGCCTATCTATATGAATTCATAAAGGGCGAAACCATCTATCGGACCCGAAGGAATCATGATTGCGAAGTTCCCCCTAAAGATAGCATGAATAGAAAAAGAAAACAGTCTATACCTTTTGAACCTGAAAATCATAGTTCAACCACAATCTTTAAGTTCATAGATTATACATGTAATTTGTTTTCTCTGAAATAATCATTATTCTCACATGATTACATATGCTTTCCATAGAGAGAGCTTCTCTCTCTGTTATTTACACTAACGTAACAAAAGAATATTAACTTATTCTTTTTCCTTATATATTTCATTGAAAACAATGTTTATTTTTCAAAGGTTTTCCGATATTGCTTTATTCATGAAAATTGAGAGCCAATTTTATTTTACTTTGGATTGTTAATTATATCAAATCTCAGAATCAGAAAGTTGAAAACATATTAATTGATTTTTCAAAATTATGCGACCCCCCCCCCCCCCCCAAGAAAAATAGAGATATTCTGAATTTATTAATTCCTGGAATTTTTTCTGGTAATATGCACATCTACACATTGTGTCCTAATTACCGATAGAGGTTCAGGAAATTCGGTGCAGCAGTTTAAGAGGAATTGCGCATAAAACACTTCATTGGTTTATTTAATAAATAGCCAAACGTCTAAGTGCAAAAAAGCCAAAATTTCCGGGAAAATAACGGAACTGAAATTTCCTGTTATTATGCTCATCTATACATCTTTACATTGTGTCTCATTCTCTACAAAGTTTTGTGAAATGCTTTACAGTGGTTTAAGAGAAGTTGTGCTTACAAAATAACAGGACTGACAGCTAATGCCGTGGGGTATAAAAAGTAAAAGAATGTCACATTGACCTTCATATGAAGATATAAAAATGCTTGCATAAAAAATCTTACAAAATGTATAGTATTGTATTTATTGAGAAAATATTTTTAAACATTTCCTTATATATTTTAGTGCTGGGCTTTGAACTCCTCCTGAAACCCCAATCTTGGTCTAAGGGGTCACGGTTTTCAATTCTGGGAATGTTTGTATAGTAATATAAAAAGTTGTAGCATTCTGATTCTTGACAAGAATATTTTTAAACATTGTCCCCAAAGTATTATATTTAATGTTAACTTTGAACCCTTAATGGGGCCATGATAATGGTCAGGGAATCACGATTTTAAAAATTATAAAATGACACTATCTGAGGATGTCTGAAGAATGATATCCATAAACATATGTAAGCGTTCCCTTTTTAATTACACATCATGATTAGTGTCAATAGCATGGATGTATCTTTTTATTGTAATGATTGACGCATTATCGATGATTTTGTACGACCCAATTAAATGAATAAAAATATATAAAACTAGATACGATCTCGTTACGGGTAACGAGTAGGTCTTCTATGCAACTTTTTAAAATGATACGATAAAATACCTATACAATTTCAGAATGCCCCCCCCCCCCCCACTTTCAGATGATGAATGAAAATCCCTAATTACGTCATCAATTGGCAGAGCAATGATTTTTTTCAGGCGGATACTATTACGATCAACGACTTTCCTTTTATAATCCATTACAAAATCTTGATCGTTTTTAAGTTATTCGTACTAGACTTTACGAGTCTTTTGGCCCCTTATTAAAGAGGCCAGCCCCTTTTTCTTGATTTTGTTGAAAAGGTCTTACGAATACAAACACTTTTTGTTCTTACACCCATCTAAAATTGTTGTTCATTTTTGAGATACAAATGATAGATATTTTAGGGGCAAGCCCTGTAGATCCTTAATGGGGACAAGAATTTGTGTTTTGATAAGTGGAATCGATAAGAATCAACAATTGCAAACATTTTGTCTTCTACATTGCTTAACAAAATATGTTTCCTTCTCTAGATATATTGCATCAAGGTTAACGGACTTTGGCCCCTTAAATTCCCTAATTACGTAATAGATAAGCGTGGTAAAAAGTTTTTCAAATAGATATTGTTATGATCAACAACTTTGGTTCTATAATGTATTAAAAATCTTGATCGTGTTTAAGTTATTTATAATATAGTTTACGAGTGGCTTGGCCCCTAATTTAAGGGGCCAGCCCGTTTTCCTTGATTTTGTTGGAAAGAACTTTTAATACTCTACCACTTTTGTTATATATGTCTTAATAAAATATCAACTGACAAAAAGATATAGATCAAAACGTATGAAAACTTTTATTCAAAATTCGTACCCAATTTTCGTGCCCAGGCGTGCTCCAAGAATGTGCGCCCCTGGCGTAAAAAAAACTACATGGTGCACAACTTCAAACTAAAGTTTACATATCTTGAAAATTTCATATTTATGTCTTTGATAGTCTCTGAGTTTATATCTGCACAAAATGGGTCGTAAAAACTTACAAAATTGGCCGTTAATCAGAACCGGAAGTGACGATTTCAAAATTTCAAATTTGTTTTAGAATTATGACTACAGGCAATCATCTGTGAAAAAATGGCCGAAATCGGCTGAATAGTTTTCGAGAAATCGCGTGCACAAAATTTGTGGAAAAAATAATAATAACTAGATACGATCTGGTTACGAGAAACGAGTAGGTCTTCCGTGCGATTTCTTTTCTAAATGATACCATGGAAAATCGATACAATTTCCGATTTAACTCCCCCCCCCCCCTACTTTCAGATAATGTATAAAAAATCCCATATTACTTAAATAAATGGGTGTGGTAATGACTTTTTAAAACAGATATTGTCACGATCAACAACTTTGCTTCTTTAATTCATTACAAAATCTTGATCGTTTTTAAGTTATTTGTAATAAACTTTACGAGTCTCTTCGTCCCTAATTAAAAGGGCCAGCACCCTTTTTTTTTACATTTCCTTAAAAAGGTCCTAAGAATACAAACATTTTTTTTATTATTACACCTATCTAAAACTGTTGTTCATTTTTGAGATAAAAACGATTAATTATTTTAGGGGCACGCACTCTAGATCCTTAATGGGGACAGACATTGGTGTTTTGATAAGTGGAATCGATTAGAATCATCAATGCACACATTTTCTCTTCTACATTGCTTAACAGAATATGTTTATTTCTCTAGATATATTGAGTCAAAATTTAAGGACTTTGGCACCTAAAAATCCCTAGTTACGTAATAAATAGACGTAAATGAATATTGTTACGAACAACAACTTTGCTTCAATAATGGATTACAAAATCTTTATCATTTTCAAGTTATATGTTATAGAATTTACGAGTGTCTTGGCCCTAATTAAAGGGGCCAGCCCCTTTTTCTGATTTTGTTGGAAAGAACTTTTGATTCTCTACCACTTTTATTATATATGTCTTTACAAAATATCAACTGATAAAAAGATGCAGACCAAAACGTACAAAAATTTTGATTCAAAATTCGTACCTAATTTTCGTGCCTAGGCGAGCTCCAAGAACTTGCGCCAATGACGTAAAACAACATACATGTAATAGTGCACAACTTCAAACTATGGTCTACCTATCCTAAAAATTTTGAAGTCATATATCTAATACTTTCTGAGATCAGCTCTGCACAAAATAGGTCGTAAATATTACAAAATCGGCCGTAAATCGGGACCGGAAGTGACGACATGAAAAATTTCACAAACATATAAAATTCAGATCATATCTCATCATCTATGACAAAATGGCTGAAATCGGTCAAATAGTTTCCAAGAAATCGCCTGCACAAAATTTGGAAAAAATAATAATAATAAGAAACAGTACGAAAACAATTAGGTATTCCGTTGGAAACGGAAAACCTTAATAAGAAACAGTACGAAAATGATAAGATCTTCTGTTGGAAACGGAAGAGCTTAACTATAGCAAAGCTCCGTGCAAAGCAACGAGTGGGTCTTTTGTTAATGTAAAAATTTAAAGTTGGCAGTTCCTGCTGATAGCAGGATACTGGTTTCAGTAGAAGCAGAATACTTCTGCTTCTGCTGAAATAAATTGCTGTAAGACGAACAAACGAACAAAATAAGAATTATATTGGTACGACTTAACAAAATATGAATTATTCTAAGTACGACTTAACAAAGTAAGAAATATTATAAGTATGAATTAACAAAATCCAAAATATTCCAAGAACGAGTTAACAAAAATAATTCCGAATGAGCTAAGGTACGACTTAACAAATTTTCGAATTGTTTTTGGAACGAGTTAACTTTAGTTTGAACTTCGAACTTCTTTTCTATTTGATGCTTAAAATGAAAGTACATTCTTTCGATATCTTTGATTATCGGATTCTGAATTGAAGAATTGATGTGAAAATAAATTCATTCAAACTATTATATTAAACAGTAGTGCAATTTTTTTAAACTGTAAAGATATTCGTTATAAAAGTGTTAAATTTTGTTATTATTCACCTCTACGGGATTCAGAATCAATTTGCTATATCTGTAAATTCGTTATATCCGAATTCGTTATAACTGTTAAATTTTGCAAAGATGTGTTAAGAATTTAACCGGGGACTAAAAAATACTTCTCTATATCCGATATTTCGCTATATGTGTTCGTACTAAACGAGTTTTACTGTATTTCGAGATTTATTTTATTTTTGCAGATTTACTTGGCACCGTTTTTCACATCATCCTTATAAAACAAAATACAAATTAGAATTGATGATTTAAATATGACCGAAATCGAACAACTATTGAACTATGTCCAATTACGAAAATTTTCAAATATGTCATGAATATGCAAATATTTAAAAAAAAAACAAAACAAATCTCAATGAAATGAATATACAGTAACATTGATTTTTGGGAATACACACTACATTAATATTGTGTATAGATGACATGCCTTTTGCTATAAATTAATAAATGAACCAAAAACCATTCTTAATTTGATAGAAATGATTCTCTGGTATGTTCTATGAAGTCAAAGTTCATTAAAAAGCAGATCTGCAATTTATTTTTATAATGGGGAAAATAAAACTCATCGTTTTGCTATTTCTATAAAATTCCATGTATTATTGATATACGTGTAATAGTTATGTAAATATTTTGAAGATACGAATTTTACAATACCATTCAATTTTCTTAGTTCATAAAGCACAAATATAGCCTTTATAGTTTACTCTTTCTGTTACGAGTTGTTTTAAATACTACTTGTAAATTAACATTTTACTGACTCCATTACGTGAACTAAATGATTTTGTTTTGATAAGAAATCTTAAATTTTGTTGAAAACATGAATTTTAGTTTTACAACTTAATTTAAGATTTTATTGTAAAGAAAAATGTTATAGCTGCAATAATGAATAATTGAAGTACTTCCTGGATATACAGTCAGTTCAAGCATATCTTTTACAACATACACCATAGCATAGCATTGCATTGAAATCTCATAGCATAGCATAGCATTGGAATCTCATAGCATAGCATTGGAATCTCATATCATAGCATACCATAGCATAGCATACAACATGATTTTAACTCGGTTTTAAATGTTTTTATTTTAAAAAATAAATGTTCACATTGCAGATTAGAAGTAAACTTTGGTTTCTTATCATTTTACTTCGAAATATGTGGAACTCTTCTGTGTATGGAGGCGTTTTTCTTCAAACCTCATAGCATACCATAGCATAGCATATCATTAGGCCCTTCATTTTAATTTCTCATAGCATAGCATACAAATCTCATAGCATTGCATTGAAATCTCATAGCATATCATAATAAACACATACCATAGCATAGCATGATATTGTAAAAGATATGCATGAAATGTCTGTATTAACTGAGTAGTAATCTCACTTCTGAATGGAAAGATTTTGACATTGATATATTAAAATTATCCAGTATGTGAAAAGTTTTGCTACAAATCAGAATTAAATGTTGTCTTGTTTCATTCTTATAACAAGAAAATAACAATTTTCCTGGTGCAATGCTGTTGAACTGAAGATTATTCGTATATATGATGCACAAAATTATCCTATATCATTATGCCCATTTTAGTATTTCAAACATTAACATCGAATAATTGTGCAAATCAATAACGCCATCTGAGATATTTATTAATTTAAAATGTGTTTGTGACTCGTATTTTAACTTGAAAATATAATTGTTTATAGTGTTTATCGCGAAAGATGAATTGACTTTCAGAAGACTTGTCTTTATCCGGTTCAGCTGAAGTCTCAGGTGGCAGACGATGTGAAGCAGATAGTGCTCATATATGTGATCTAATTTTTCAGTGGATTTTTAAATTTGCTAAAATTGGTTTGCATGCAAGGGGACACATGGTCCTGATTCTTGAGAAGCGTTTAAAAATTTCAGAATAAAACAAGTGCAACTTCTATAAAGCACTATATAGACATGACCTCACAATTTTCTGAAAAATAACCCTTTTTCACATTTTCACGGGTCCAGCAACACGCTTCAGTCCGGAGCAACTGCCATAAACTACCCCAGGATTTGTAGCGTAATGTCTACCCAAGCAATTAATTACCAATTAATGGGGCGGGGAGGGGGGCAATCATCTTCTTTTTGAGTGGCATTTGTTTTCTGAACCCACCCTATATTTTTCAAGCACAAAACCGAAAGTGAAAATTGTGGCCACAGTTTCGCATTTTCATTCCATATGATCTAATGAAAAGGCTTACCAGTTCATATATCAATGAAATGGACACGAGCTCCTCTATCTAAAAATAAATGCAATACATATTCTAGCAATTTATATCCCTCGAATTACCAGCCAAACTTCAGGTTCTCCCTTTATTTCAAAATTTTGACCGGGTCTTTCGTGCCAAACTATCCCCTGCCACCTCAGTCACAACTGGCCGTGCGTGTTTAGTGATTATGCGTGTGCTCCGGGCTTTGCTAATCCTGGCTGCCGTGGTTTATCGTAGGGAAAGAACATAGCATTGAATTGATTACAAGTGCAACGTTAGCTGCATGTCTGTAGCTCCCGGTCTGAAAAAATCGGATGGACGACATGGGAGCTACAGTTTCTTACGTGTTAAAAATTTGCATTTACTGCGCACAAAAATTTGCGCTAGTTTTGAGCTTATTAACCTTATTTTCACACAAATTAAATTAGTACTATCAAATTCTTTAGGTAATTAACTACTGATACCGTCATTTTACTTGCCTCAGACTTTCTCTTAACGAGGCCAAGTACAGTTCGAGTAAGCACGCTTTCGCACAGCGTTTTATTTGCATTGTGGCGTCATCTTTTTACTTGGTTTCAACTGCAGATATCAAAAATTAGACATTTACCACATCGTTTGTTTAGGGGGTTATCTCAAAGTTTGTTAATTTTTAACATAGGACACTATGGGCTTGCTTTTCAAACTTCTGCCCTAGGGATTTTTTTCTGTAAGTTATTGCTTAAAGGCATCAAATGATCAAATTAAAAAAAACCTTTTACGCCCTGGTTTATTCCAGTGGTCTTATCAAAGTGATTTTTGTATGCCCAATTTCCCAGATTTTTCAGATAATGTTTTTTTTTTATTTGACAAAGGCGGAAATGATTATCTTTATAGTATTATTATAACATTCAGACATAGTAGGTAATACAAATATATATAACATTACATATTAAGGGTCATAAATATAAAATATATGGTTACTTTCTTGATATACATGTATTGAACTTTATTTAGGCGGAAGTAAGAAAAGGTGAGAGAGGGCTTGGCTTGCTGAACCCTGTTTACGTTTTCGACCCGAGCTCAAATATAGCTTATACTTTAAGACATTTATGTTAAGCGTACAATTGATATTATATTGTAGAATTAATAAAATATATAATACACAATATAATATCAATTGTACGCCTAAGCTATTTTCGACAAATTTCGATGAATATCTGCAAATGTTTGTAGAGAGGACACCAATGAACTCCCTTCATATTTTTTCAGATTTTTAAATCTTCAAAATAAGTCTGTACCTGCGCAGTTCTACAGCTGTTCTGAGTTATTAAAAAGGTATTGTCCTGTTCTTGTATGCATACTTTCAAACAAAATGACATGTAGGACTTCATATTTATTGCTTTTTTATCTTTTGGCAACACTTTTGGCCAGTTTCGGGCAGAAAAAAGCCAGTTTAAGAAATGTTTACATTCTTATCCTCATATGTACAAGATGGCCTCACATCCCCCTTATTCCGTAGTGTATTCGCCCCAACTGTGTAAAAATCGGTTCGCGAAGGAAGATCTGTTTAATCTAAATAATTGAAATTGAGTGTGGTTTTAGCTATAAAACGAAATTCAATCAAATAATCAACCTATAAAAATATAGGTTATGATGAAATTCAAAAAGTTTTAAAATTCTAGAAGATATAATGATTTACATGTACAATTTAACGACAATAGTGTACCAATGCCATTGTCGAGGAGAGAGAGAGAGAGAGAGAGAGAGAGAGAGAGAGAGAGAGAGAGAGAGAGAGAGAGAGAGATATACAAATATATACATATATACGATAATTAGCCTTTTAAAGGAGAAAAGAAAGGACGTAGCTAGGGTAGGGCAGACATACTAGCAAGCTTTTCCTTCAACGGAGGTAGTGCATGACCATGTGACCGGTATCAAACATGAAATAAACCGGCGTAAAATTTCACAAATGTTTATGTAACCATGGTTACAGAGTCAAAATTAAAAGTACCACGAAATACATTTTTTAGTAGTTTCTCCACAAAATTTCAAAATAATTTTATCTGCCAGAATGTTAGCCTAATTATGCATTCTGCAGTCTTTGTCTACTTCGTATGTGAGTAAGGTTGTGTAACGTAGACGAATTAAACGTTATATTATAACGTATTGAATGAATAAACATGTGTTTAAACATTGCATATAATCAATTAATATGCCAATTTATAAACAGACATTAACATTTATCATATTTATCACTTAAACGTGAGATATTCGCCATACTTATAAACAGGCCAGGTGACCAATCGGCGCATTCGGCATACGCCGGTTTGACAAATGAAGTACTCTCTCTCTCTCTCTCTCTCTCTCTCTCTCTCTCTCTCTCTCTCTCTCTCTCTCTCTCTCTCTCCATGCACGGATCATCTAGAGGGTGGAACCCCCCTGCAAAATTAAATTTCTTTGAATTTACATTATTATATTACAAAAAAAACATGCCTCAGACTCCCCGGCAAAACTCAAATATTTGTCGGACCCCCTCCCCAGGAAAAAAAATTCTGGATCCGCGCATGCTCTCTCTCTCTCTCTCTCTCTCTCTCTCTCTCTCTCTCTCTCTCTCTCTCTCTCTCTCTCTCTCTCTCTTTTCACCTGGTTTGAGGGAGCTTGTGTACTAAAAAACGTGGTTTGCGGTGACGCATTTCCTTTTCCGTGAGGGGATGGGGGTGGGGTATTGGTGATGAATTATACATCAGTCAGAGATAATGATAACAAAATAATTTTTTTGAAAATTGTTTGCGGATGGGTTTTCCAATGATCTTTTCAGTAGATAAATTTTGTTGGGGGGGGGGGGGGGGGGGGGTATATATAGTTCTCATTCCGGTTTGTAAATTATTCTGTTCCCATTTTGTTTTCCCTTCGTTTTCCAGGCTTTTTTTCATTCTGGTCCGGTGAATTAATTTCAAACTTTCTGTGGCTTCATAACGATGCCCTACAGATAAATGAGTACGTACTTGATTTTAAATATGACTCTTATGATTGGGTAAGATTAGTTATTTAGTGTTCCAATAAATAAAGGTTAGAAAAGAGAAGACGGGACTTTTTTTGCGCAGTTCCTACTACACCATTCATTCAACACAGCAATTAGCACTCATCGAGTTCGACTTGCTTTCCTCTTTTATCCACTCGTTTTATTTTAAAGTTATTTATTTTTAAAAATATTTCTTATTTATGATCTTATTAGAGCTGCGCTGGTGCATCTATTTACCCAAATGGACCCAAATATACCAAAATGAACCTAAAAATGATGACAAAATTAATTTTAAAGAACTCATTTATCATACTAATCGGGTTTGTCCTTAAGAAGAAATCTTGTAAAGGACATGTATTGCTTGTGAAATTGTTATAATAGTTAATACATTTTGATATGAAATGAAAGTTTCCCATTACATTGTACTTATCTTCCATCATGTGAGATAGTTTTAAACAATTCTCAAAGCAATTACGTGTAATTCAACTGATCATTTTTAGAAAAAAAAATTCTGGTTCCCCGCCTGATGGGTCCGCCTCCTTGAATATTGGAATTACATGACATTGACCATATATTTAAATTGGCTATGTTATGTGTCAATGCATTTGCAGGATAGGTAAAAATAACAGACTATTTTTTTGTTTTTGCACTGATTATTTGAGGGAATTTGCCGCCATCTTCTTTGCACTCCCCACATCACATACAGTTTCTTATTTGGTGTCCTGTGTGTGTATGGCGACAAAGTGGTAATCTGCACCACTCGCCCCCTTGTAGCTTCACCATGATTGAATTTGATCCGGCTAAGTGTTATGTATCGTAGTATATTAAGTACACAAATCCTTGCAGTGCTTTTGTACATCTTTATAATTAAAGAGGTACGTATATATACAAAGTACACACATATACAAAATGTATATATTTGATTTCAATCTAATTATCAATTTTGGCGGGGGTTAGAGGGGGTTGGGGGTTGGGAAACTACAGAGAAATTCAACTTGCTTGTGATACATATGCCTGTCTATACATTCTATTCTTTCTTGTTGATATATCAATGAATGAATTATATTAAAGAACAACAATAAATTAGGAAAAATTCATGCAATAAAATGTTTAAAGTTTTACTGTTCTCTACACATGAAATCGGCAATATGAACAAATCGGCACCCTATTATCACTGCCTTTGATCGTATAGAATATGTATCCTTTTATATTGAAGACAATACCAAAAGTTTGACTCATAATACGCTGTTTACTAGAAAAGGAACCTAACATTTAGAAAATTTTGTATTAATCAATAATTACGTATGATTTGATATCTCAATGATTAGTCAATATCGCGTAATCATATTGTATGTCTGTAAACATAAAAAAGATAAGTAATGCTTTTATTCATTGATAAAACCGGACTGATAATTTATATTTAGTTAAAAGATATTTTAGATAATATCCTCATGCGCAGATCTAGAGGGGAGGAGATCAGGGGGTCTGAACACCACCCCTTCGGAAAAATTAAAGCCTATTAAATTTACATAGTAAAATTATTGAAAATAGGCCTATGACCCCCTCCCCCCCCCCCCTCCCGAAAAAAATTGGATCAGATTATGAAGCTCTCTACCATAACCGCATTTTTACACAACATGCCATTGGGTGAATAAACCCAAGGTTTAAACTATTGTTGTTGAAATATCCCAGGGTTCAAACCCATCAGGTGGAATGCACACAGTGCGTACAAAATCACTTAGATCCGCAAAACACACTGCATTATTACTAATCTAATTATATATTCTGTGTAAAAAATAATACAAATATTTATTTAGTTAGGGATAACATAGCATTTATTTGTATATAAGAGCATGTACGGATGTTCTTTATTCAGTACAGTTTAATGTCTCTAAGATACAGGTTTTCAGATCCTTAATTTGATTTGTTAATTTAGATATTGAATCTCGAATTTCGATTCTTGCATCTCTTATTTCGAATCTCGTATTTTGAATCTCTAATCTCGAATGAGCCTTCTGGGCTTTCGTATATATCAGTAGAAATTCGTGTAAAAAAATCATTAAAACTAAAAAGATCTAGGGCAGTACAAATTAGACCCGGCCTTGTTAAACATGCTAATAGACCTCGGAAAATGAAGTATGTTAATTAATAAATTTTCGTGCAGATCGAGAGTCGCCATTTTATAGCATTAAATGATTTATTTTTGACGTCGTCGTGTCAATAACTGCCATCAGGTGAGCAGACAAATTAAATAATACGCGTTAGCGTTATGATAAACGCGATGACTTCAATTTTTCTATAGGCAACTTTTCTTACTTATGTAGCAATATACCTTCATCACCTGCATATGGTGTTTTTGTCTCTCAGTTAATTTGATACGCAAGGGCATGCTCTTCGTACGAACAGTTTCTAAGGCGAGGCAAGCTACTGACAAACAAGTTGATAAACCAGGACTATCAACAGGCTCGTTTGAAGTTCTATGGTCGATACAACGACCTTGTCAGCAAATACAATCATCCACTGGGTCGCATGCTGACTGACGTTTTTCATACTAATTGTTAGACCATAATTAATCACCTAATTGTCTACGGACTTTTCCGGGTTTTTTTTCCCGATTACGACAAAGAGCACACGGCGGGTGCGACCGGTCAGCAGAGGATACTCACTCCTCCTAGGCACCATGATCCTACCTCCAATTTAATGTAGGTCCGTGTTTGCTCAAGGTTTGTATTTTGACCATCACAAACAAACCATATCATCAACGTTTCGTTTTTTTCCCTATTATGACATTTTCCCGATTTTGACATTTACCTCGATTATGACATGTCCAATTGTGACAAGGAGCATACGGCGGCTGGGACCGGTCAGCAGAGGATGCTCACTCCTCCAAGGCACCTGATCATACCTCTATCTTTTTGGAGGTCCGTGTTGCTCTGATTTGAATTTGTATTTCGTTTTATGGATTTTTGAGATGGTTTGTTATTGTCATTTTTTCATCTACTATTTTCATACCCCCTGACAAGTAGTCTTGTGTTATAAGACACCTTTTAACTTTGTCCGTTTTAGATTTCCATAGAAACTCAATGATAGCTTTGTATATAAATGATACAATCTCCTTTTTGGGAGTAGGAAGCGATATAAATAAATGATAAATAAATGATTTAATTTTGGAATTAACAAACTCTTAATGACAGTGACACGACCAATTGGAGTAAGAATTCTTCTTTTCCATTGTTCCATAAGTGCAATGATTTTTGGAATCTGAATACCAAAATTATTATCAACAATTTTAGAGAGTTCAACAATTGGAAACCTAATAAATTAAAAGATGTAGATCCCCAGTCTAATTTCCATCTCGTATGATGAAAAACTTGATCAGAAAATGTACATACAATTTTTCTCTTAGATGTTCTTCTTTCAGAAGACTTCCTAATCCATATGTACATTTATTTTTTGAACCTCTCATATCTTCTGAAAAATGTTCAAAATTCTTTTTTTTTTGAATAAAAATGAGGTTATTCCAACCTCAATCAGCAAGTGGGAGGCAGAGCTTATGCCATATGGAATAGACACAATATCAGTACAAGATTTTTTTTAAAATTTGTTTTGAAACTACTACTGATTCTTCTGCCCAGTGGTTACAATTTCGAAAAAATTAACATTAAAACTTCTGATTGCTGTGGTTTTTGTATGGAAAATGTTGAAACAATAATACTTGTTTTCATTTATTGTGATAAAGTACAAACACTATGGAGTGATTTAAGTCTTCATATATATAGAAAGACTTCTGAAAGAGTAGCATGGCTTTAATGTTTCAAATATTGTTCTTGGTGAGCTACCATTGTCAAACAATAACAGGGTTATAAACTTAATAATTTTATATGTTAAACAGTATATTTTTATATCCTTAATGCAGAATAAAATGCCAAATGTTTTTGGATTACTCAGTCACTTAAGAATAAAATATAGAGAATAATATGCTGCTATCCAAAAATAAAAGCTGTGCAATTTTGAAATATTGTGGCTTTCCTAGTAAAATATTTTATATTAGTTTTTGATATTATTATTATTACTATTCTTATTATTATACCCGCACTTTCTAAAGAAAGTTCGGGTATATTGTTGTTACCCTGTTCCGTCTGCCTGTCTCTCCGTCCGTCCGTCTGTCACGTTTTACTTTCTCAAACTGCTCTTACATCTTATAAACCAGCAAACTGAACTCTTGGAGTATGATTTGGGGTGTCATGTTGTTTTGTAAAAAGGTTTCAAAAATTCTCTGGTAGTCCTGGGGGTCAAATAATTGGTAAAAAATGACGTTTTTTTGACAAAAAACCTTCTTCCTCGAACTCCTTTTACATTTTCAACAGTAGACAAATCATCTCTTGGAATATGTTTTGGGGTGTCTTATAGATGCGCAATAAGGTTTCGGAAATTTCAATTTTGTCCTGGGGGTCTTTAAATGGCTGAAAAATGTCAAAAAGTCTGGTTTCAAAAAACGTCAATTTCTTTTTGCCGTAGCCAAGAGATCTTCTAGAATATGATTCGGGGTGTCATGTTGATGTGTAATCATGGTTCAGAATTTTTGCTTTAATCACGTGGGTCTGTGGTCATAAAAAAATGACGTTTTTTTGCCAAAAAAATATGGTTCCCAGAACTCTTCTTACAATTTATGCAGTAGTTATGTCATCTCTTGAGATATGATAGGGGCTGTCCTATAGGTGTGCAATAAGGTTTTAAAAATTTAAATTTCATCCAGGGAGTCAAATAGTAGCAGAAAACTGACGTTTATCACTCCTAATAAAACCTACTTCCCAGAACTCCTCTCATGATTTAATGAATAGCCATATCATATCTTGGGGTATGATAGGGGCTGTCCTTTAGTTGTGCAATAAGGTTTTAAAAATTTAAATTTCATCCAGGGAGTCAAATAGTAGCAGAAAATTGACGTTTATCACTCCTAAAAAAAACCTACTTCCCAGAACTCCTTTCATGATTTAATGAATAGCCACATCATCTATAGGGATATAGCAGGGACTGAGCCATAGATATGCAATAAGGTTTTAGAGATATAAATTTGATTCTGAGGGTCAATACTATCTGCAAAATGATGTTCCGTCCCATAAAAAAACCTTATTCCTGGACCTCCTCTTATATCTTGTGATTGAAATAACGTATCATATTAAGATGCATAAGGAGGAAGAATATATAAAATTATGCTTTAGGGGTGGGGGTCACAAGCATTTCTTTCAAGCTATTTGATCATTTCTGATTTTGGGAGGGTGGGGTGGGGTTAAGGTGACCCCCAGAGGCAAACGATTTGCCTTGACGTGGTCATGTTCAAGAAACAAAAATAGATATGGTTTAGGAGTGGGAATTTCGATGATTTTGAGGGTATTTTAAAAATATTCAACTATTCATGTTTTCGGGGTGGGGGGGGGGGGGGGGAAAGATTCAGAGTCTCTTCTCACATTTTTGCAGTAGCAAAATCATTTCTTGATTGGTATTTTTCTGTATGATGTCAGATGTACATAAAGAGATTTTTGAAATTGCTTTTTAATCTTAAAATAAACAAAATGTTATGTGTAATTGTAGAAATTGTAAAGTCAGTCAACAAAAACCTAGATCTTGCTGTAAAAAACAAAGCAGGATCAACATTGGGCTAGGGCTAGGAATTACACTACATATGAATATTATAAAGATAGATTACTTGATTAGTTCCAACTCTGGAAAGTCAGTGGGCATCTCTATGGGGCATAACCTATATACATGTACCAATTGATGTGCAATGACACAAGGAGGAAGAATAAATATGGTCTAGGGGTGGGGATCTCAACAGTCATTAAAATGTATTATCATTTCCTATTTCAGAGGAGGGGGGGGGGGTGGTTGTTTAAAAACAACTCCGGGGGTGGGGAATGATCCAAGGGGCAGGGGCCAATTTGTCTTAAATGTATCTTGACATGATCAGCATTGGACAGAATGATCACTATTGGGCATCTGCAGGGTGGGGCCCTAAATAGTTACAAAATCAATCTACAAAAAATATTGATAATATGTTATACATGTATTTAGAAATATCTTTATTTTCAAAATGATTAACAAATTAATCAGTCAAAATGAGTTATAAATAACCGATTGGCAATTCTGCAATTGATTGCATGATCCCTAGTTTAATATCACATGTATTGTTTTATATATAATTATACATGTACTTTAACTATCAGGATTAAAATGCACAAATTTTCAGGAGTCATAAATCTTGACATACCACATATCTCTTGACAAAAAAGAATAAGCAATTTAAAATAAAAGAAAATTAGTCATTAACTCTTTTTCTATTACTGGTGTATGATGATGGGGTAGGGGGTATAATGGAAAAAAAAAGCTGCAGCATGCCTTCTTTCTCACTAAAAATGTATATCTAATCCACACATCCTGGGGATGGGGAACGGTTAAGGCCCCTTCCCCTTCCTCCCTATTATAACTCATATAAACATGATATTTAATACCCATATTTAATACAAAATAGGGTCAATATGGAGTCAACTCAATAGTGTAAGTCTGACAAATGAAAAAATAAAAAAAATCTGCAATTAAAATGACAGAAACTGTAGATAAGCTTATTTAAATAAAGATGATGATACAGTATGCTGGCAAAGGGAGATCACATTTTAGAAAGTGAAAGTAAAACTTAACTGTTTTGTATACCGGTGTCTCATAATATTGCGCTTCTACATGTATTATACTTACCTATATTGGTCAACATCATAATGATAATCCAATTAGCACAATACGAATTCCTTTAGCTGATCACCACAAAAGAAACGTTTATTCATGTTAATTAATCCTATTCTGCATATAAAAAAACATGTGCATGTACACCACGTGAAACCCATCTAACCAAAGAGCTGGGTAAAACTAGTACCCGATGCAACCTGTACACCTGTGTTGTGTACGTAACTTCAGACAAAGATCATTTAATTGTAACATATTGCATGTATTTCAGTGGCGTAGCTAGAATTATTTTTAGTGTATTCAAAATCGACAAGGAGTGCAGGGGGCAAAGCCCCCGGGAAGTCTTAAGACCCATGATTTGCAAAATTCTGTGTATTCATTTGCATTTTTGCGTAAAGGGGGGTGGGTGGGTGGACATAATTTAATTTTGTTTGTAATGATTATATAGACCATACTTTCTATGACATGAAACGTTTAGATTATTGATTAATTTAAAATTCACATGCAAACAGTTCAACCCCAAATTGTACATAAAGGCAATATGTGTATTATGGGATGTGAACTCAGCATTTATGAAAATTATGATTTTTATTAAAAAGTACCGGAAATTGCATGTGGCCTTCTTTTTTACTAAAACTAGTACAAGAGAGTGTTATTTAGAGGCAAACACTTGGTGCGGGTATTACTGTCTAATGACAGCATCTAGTTATTATTGTATTCTTTGCCTCCTACCGTTTTGTCAAGGGACTGTACTGTGGTTTCATCAATATTCGTTGAATACCAAATGAATTTTCGTCGATTTCTTTGTTTTGTTGATCCATGAAAATAAATGTTCATTGAAGTGCAATTTCTACTAACATTTTGTATTGATAGGATCATGGGCCACGAATTCACGTATCCTTGAAACTGTGATTTTCATTAAATCCACGAAAATTGATACCCACGAATATTAGTATTATTATACACAATACTTCTTATTGTTCTTTATTTTGTTTTTATTGTTGGAGTGGGGTGGGGGTAGGGGGTCGAAGATTTCATTAAAATATGGAGTCTTTTTGATGAATGGTAATAATGTTTATGGGTATTTTTCATAATTATATTTTCTAATTTTTTTTTCATACATCTCGTTTAATTGGAGGGGCAGGGGCGGGTCGAACGGGGTTCGAGCAGTTGGGGTTATTGGTATGCATGCGTACGTTTACTATACCTTCTAAAATCGTAAGATGTACTTATTCCATCAAAATCTGCCCGCAAACCACCCGTACAAGCATGTACGACCAGTTGTGACTGAAGTTTGACCTTTTCTTTGTAAGACTTAAGATCCACGCAATAAAAATAATCATATTCACTTACTTATATGCGTAAGCAACGGAAACTCTTGCAATAAACTGTAACGATCCATTTTGAGATTGTAATATATCTCCATTGAGGGGAGTGGGTGAAACAAAATCACAAAAGTAAGGACATCGGAAACTGTTCGGTATTACAGTAATGATAAACTGTAAAGGAATGCTGCTTAATGGAACACTGGAGGACGAGTCTTTGAAATCCTCAATCTGTAGAGCCACGGCATAATCTCCAATAGGCACAGTGTTGGTAAAATAAAATATACAGTTCCTCTGAAGAATTAAACATCTTGTATGTGATTATATGTATAAGTGCGTTACGAAAAAAAACCCCCAAAATTAAATAGAAGATATACTTACTTCTTCTAATATCATGAAAGATGAATGTCTGCTACAAACAGAGGCACATTCATCTGATCCCGATGCAAAGCGACAACGTACATTATCTCCGTCAAAGTCCGCCACTTTTGGGTATAAATATATTGAAATATTAGCAATATAAACTTTCTTTTATACTTAAAAAGTTCTATGTTTTACGACATAATTTAGTATGAAAATACAACATTAATATTCAAAGCAATAGTAAGACATTGGCCTTTTGTCAATAGAGTATTGGATATACTTAATTACTTTTGCAGATAAATTACTTTATTATATACCCATCAATTTTCCGTTCTTGATACTGTCAATTTTACAGAGTGTGATCCGATTTTCCGGATCACCACACTGTGGTTTTTCGATTCCGTATCACCACTCTCTGAAACTGATGACATAGTACACATAAAATAACGTCTGTATTGTAGCGCGTTTTAAAAGAGTTCATCTAAAAATAGCTTTGTTATATAAGTAACTGTCATACGATTGATTTTAAAAAAATAATTTGTAATTAAAACTTAAAAATGGACAAGGGTATATAATAAATTTATCATTATAACAGTAACTTGATCCAAAGAGCTGGATCAGGTCTCGTTGCCAGGCGCGGATCATCAGATCAAACTCGATGCTTCGCGTCTCGTTTGATCTGATGATCCGCGCCTGGCAACTTGACGTAATCCAACCATTTGGACCAAGTTACTGTTATGTAAATCTATTTGAATTTAAAGATCCCGTGTCTACAACATCCGTTCCTGATAGATATACTGGTATTTGCTGCAATTCTTGATATTAAATGTTAAAGAATATCTTGATTTGGATGGATAGAAAGGATCTTTTCTTGTGTATGGAATCTGTTTTATGTCCCTTAATATTAACTGGATTGATCTTATTCAAAAACGATTTATGCCAAATAAATTATTTATTATTAATGTTGCCTTGCGTTTATCTCTATGATGTGCATATTTGGGATCTCTTGGGTATCTATAGCATACAAATAACATACTTGCTGAATGCGCATGCGCAATCTAAATTAAAAACTTTGTTAACAAGGACGATTTTGAGTCTTTAGAGAAGGTGTTCCGATAAAAATTGCAAATTATCTATATTAGAAGCGTATTTCTATCAGCCGAACATGTAACATCAGCCTCTGTTTCGCCGTTGGAGGCAGAAGACCCTTCTAAATGTCCCTAGCAACACAAAAATGCAGAGTTTTACCAGGAAGTACTGGTCTTGGGACTGGATCACAAATTAAAATCCAAAAGAAACAGCCCTTTCATGACCCCCCCCCCCCCCTTAAACGTAGATACTGTTATGCACACAACAACCAATCTAAAATTAAAATAACTACCTAAATAAAAAAATACTGATTTAGCGGACTTCTTAGAAGAGTATGGTCACACATTGACAAACTTTTAATCGAAGATTTTAAATTTGGTTTTAAAATTCGTTATCAAATGCCTAGACAACTTCAGCTTTTTAAAAATCTGCCTTCCATTAAAGGAAAAGGATCTGTTGATATTTTAACACAGAGAATTCAACAGAGATTGCAAAGTTCTCGAATAGCGGGGCCATTTGTCGAACCCCCTTTTTCGAACATCCAGGTCTCCCTTCTAGTCTTAGTACCTAAAAAATCACCAGGGGCTCGTTTCATAAAGGGGTCGTACGCCCAGACTTAGTGCTACGCTGGTGTAAATACGGAACTCGTTGGATTATCTGCGTTTCAGTAAGAGCGCATCTTTACATACCACAAAAGTTACAGCCAACATTTTACGTCCACCCATAGGTATTTATCAAATCTTAGATATTTCAAGTAAAGTTATTGCAATTGCTAGTTCCTCTAAAATTGATCAGGTTTTCACATGCTACATACGCCTGTGTCAACCTCTAATGATAAACACCGCTTAATGATAAAAATATCATTAAGTGCTGCAATTGCAACGCCTAATGTTATACATTCTTGCATTAATAGTTGACAACATCAATCGCTAGTGATAAATCGCTGCATCCTTATAGTTAAATGAATATAGCCAATATTGGTATTCAAAGTTATTCAAATGTTCTGTGCCAAAATAAAATCAGAAAAAAGTACAAATTTCTTTTATTTAGCAATGTATTCTGTTTTTGCCAGTGCTTTATGGACTTCAGGTGAGCAATGTGGTAAATAAGTATCTTGTTTTTATTTTTTAATCAATGCTAGGGGGTTTGATGCACTTTCAGAATGAATTTTATGCATTATAAAGATAAAGTCTGCCAAATTTTAATATCCAAAGTTTAAATTTTTATGCTTGTTTTTGTTATATCATTGACCACCTATTAAACATTTCTTTCTGCACAAAATTAATTTTTAAAAGGCATTTTGTATTTGAAACCAAAAACCTTTAAACAGCTTTAATTTTCAACATAAAAAGATCATGAAATAAGAGGTCCAGGGGTCACATCGCTTACCTTAGCAATAATGGCCAATACTAAACAAAATATATAACATTTTGATCCCCTATTGTGGCCCCATCTTACATGTACCCCTGGGGGGGGGGGGGGGGGGGTCATGATTTGAACAATATAGAATCTAAACTACATAGAGATGTTTCCACATAAATTTCAACTGGTTTTTGATAAAATTATTTTTAAAGATTCTCTCGATATACTACCATGTTACACTTTGACACCCCCCCCCCCCCCCAATGTGTGGCCCCATTCTACCCTCGGGGTCATGATAATAGTTTTTTTCAAGAAAAAATGTATACTTTATAAATTTTCATTCTTTCCTAATTATAATTTCCCCTTGAAATAGGGCGTGACCCTTCTTTCGTACAAACTTGAATTTCCTTGGCCCAAGGGTGCTCTGTGTCAAGTATCGCTGAAATTGACCTAGTGGCTCTGTAGAAGAAGATGAAAGTGCTAAAAGTTAACAACGACGACAACAACGATGACGACTACGACAGAAAACGAACAAATTTTATCAGAAAAACTCACTTGATCTTTCGGCTGAGGTGAGCTAAAATTGTATAACCCTATATATTTGTTTTCTTTGTTTCTTTATTTTATTTAGCAATAATATTCATAAGCAATACTATTCATATAAATTCAAGAAAGATTTACCTTAAAGATTTGACTTCTGTTTTTTTTTTTTTTACAATATCTATTTACCGTTTATAGAACGCATATATCTACATCTGGTAATCCAGGCTAGTATATTATTAGAAAATGTTTAAAGGTGAATATAAATAGCCAGTATTTGCAAGCTACAATATTTAAACAAGAGGCCCATGGGCCACATCGCTCACCTGAGCAACAATAGGCATGATAAAATCAGCTTAATGGAGTCATAATATAAAAATATTTGGACAAAGTGGTATAATACATGTAGATCCTGTATAAATAAAAATCCATCCCCCCCCTTGTCATATCACATGTTTAGCATTGCAGTTCTCAAAGAGATCCTAAACAATTGTTTATATACGGGATATAAACCTACATCAAACTCTAAACCCCTTGTAAGGCCCAAGAATCGTCCAGGGGCCATAGTCTAAACAATTCTAAAGAATCAGCAATATGTAAAAATGCTTGCATATAAGTAAAACATATACGGTATAATAACATTTCAGTTTTTGTGAATAATTAAAATGTTTTCCTTTGTACAACTGGATCCCCAATGTGGCCCCACCCTACTCCTCAAGATTTTGATTTTAACGAATTTGAATCTACACTATCTGAAGTTGCTTTCACAAAAGTTACGGCTTTTCTAGGCAAATGGTTTTTTAGCAAAAGATTTTAGGATTTTTCTCTATATGTATTCCTAGGTAAAATTGGTTCCCCCCCCCCCCTCGTTGTGACCCCATCCTACCCCTGGGGCATCATGATTTGAACAAACTTGAATCTTCACTACCTGGGGATGCTTTCACACAAGTTTCAGCATTCCTGGCTGATTGATTTCTGAGAAGAAGATTTTTAAAGATTCCCTCTATATATTTCTATGTAACAATTTGATCCCCATTGTAGCCCCACCCAACAACCGGGGGTCATGATTTTCACAACTTTGAATCTACACTACCTGGGGATGCTTCCACACAAGTTTCAGCTTTCCTGGGCAAATGGTTTCTGAGAAGATTTTTTAATATTTACTATATATTCCTATGTAAAAATTCGACCCCCCATTGTGGCCCCATCCTACCCCTGGGGATCATGATTTTCACAACTTTGAATCTACACTACCTGAGAATCCCTCCACATAAGTTTCAGCTTTCTTGGCCAATTTGGTTCTTGAAAAGAAGTTTTTTTTAAAGATTTACTCAATATATTCCTATGTAAAAATTCGACTCCCAATTGTGACCCCATCCTACCCCTATGGGTCATGATTTTCACAACTTTGAATCTACAATACCTGAGGATGCTTTCACATGAGTTTCAGCTTTCATATCTTAATGGTTCTTGAGAAGAAGATTTTTGAAAGTTTCTAAAAAAATTTCAATAATTCCTAATTATCTCCCCTTATAAAAGGGCGTGGTCCTTAATTTTCACAACTTTGGATCCCCTTTGCCTAAGGATGCTTTGTGCCAAGTTTGGTTGAAATTGGCCCAGTGATTCTGGAGAAGATGTCGAAAATGTGAAAAGTTTACAGACGGACAGACAGACGGACAGACGGACGACAGACAAAATGTGATCAGAATAGCTCACTTGAGCTTTCAGCTCAGATGAGCTAAAAATAAAATGTTTAAAGGTTTAAAAGTGAATTTTACAGCTAGTACTACAGGCCACAATATTACATGTATTTGAAGATGTTTAATTGTAACTATCAATAGGCAGTTATTGCAAGCTACAATGTTATTAAAAATGTTTAAAGGTGAATGTCAGTAGCCAGTATTTGCAAGCTATATATAAATTTTTTTTTTTTTAATAAATATTTTAGCCACAAATTGACGTTATCGAATACTAACTGACTTTGTCAGGCTTATTCTTTGACCATTATTTATAAAATAATTCTGTTGATATAATTAGTTTTTAAGGGGCTTGGGGACAATATTACTTGTGATTATGACACTCATTTCTACTGTAATATTTGAAATCAAAGCAAATGTGTTATTCTTTAACCTAGATCACTATTTGGTAACTTGTCCCAATATTTTTAAATTAAGCGGTTCAAAACATACAGTTTGGGTTTAAATGTGTTAAAAATGTTTATATCATTAGGGGTTGACCATGTAGTTTTTTGCTTGTTTCATTAAGCGTTAGATCTGCTGTGCAATTGCAACACTTTGATAAAATTCTAGCATTAAGTGGCGATTTATCATTAGCGGTTGATGTCAACTTTTAATGCAAGAATTTATAGCAGTGGGCGTTGCAATTGCAACGCTAAATGATATTTTTATCATTAAGCGGCGTTTTATCATTAGAGGTTGATTCACACCTGTACACAACGGCGTAACAGGAGCTCGTTTCATTAAGGGGTCGTCCATGCTTTGCGCTACGCCGGCGTAAATACGGTACTAGCGCAAATATTTGCGTTTCATGAAAGAGTGCATCTTTACGCCCGACTAAAGTTAAGCCAAACATTTACGTCAACTCATAGGTAGGCGTAAGTTCAGACGTTGAGTAAGCATATAATTATGAAACGGCGATTGTATTTGATCATTATTAAGATTTTAGACAGCTGAGTGGTCAACAAATAAACCATCATATTTACTTAAATAAACAAGATATTGTTTGTTTAGCTATTAACTATTATTTAGTAAAAAAACAAACATGCATTTTATCTTTTAACTATGGGTATTTTCCTATATTTTTATATAGAGCTCTTCTTTTAAAGGAGATCAATACAGTCTAAATATGACCAAGACAATCAATCCCTCTTATGTTTTTTTTCATACTTGGATACTAAGAAAAAAGAGTTACTCTTTTAAGTTCTGGAATTTTATTGCGACTGGGGTTTATTTTATCATCTTATGATTGAAACATATTGAGAAATCCATCTACCTGTAAAAATATATATCAAAAAACCAAAATGCCTTTTTTGGGGGGATATATATATATATATATATATATATATATATATATATATATATATATATATATATATCCCCCCAAAAAAGGCATTTTGGTTTTTTGATATATATTTTTACAGGATACTACGGGTTTTTCCCCGATGAAGACAAAGAGCACATGGCGGGTGTGACCGGTCAGCAGACTTTTGAGTTGAGAAATACATGTACTTTTAAAAATATATACCGGTAAAAAGAAACCATGGTGCCTTTCTCTTTTTTTACCTTTTCGACATATCTTCCACAGAAGCATGTTACTTGTACATGTAATCAAAGACCTTCGTATTAAATTTTTATGTGTTGCACTTAATTATAAACTTACAAAACATTTTACTTAACCGTTTATTTTTTATTTCTACAACATTTAAAATAAGTTTACTACATATTTAGTAATAACTTTTCCTCCCCCCCCCAAAAAAAATAAAATAAAATTGAATAATATTGAATGCAAATATAATTGAAAATTGAAGCCGGTTAAACTCACTGCTACTGAGGCCATACCAGTATCATAAAAAATATAATTAATTTTGTAATTCTCTATTAAAATTATATCTAGTATCACCTTCAAATGAAGAGTTCTGTATGAAGATATTGGAAAATGTTAAAATTTTAAAGCGAATATATTTGTATTTTTCTTCACTTATTAACAATTTATGGCCAAAAATATCACATTTAAGCAGATTTGATGGTTAATTTGCTGACCACCCAGTCATACACCTGTACATAACGGCGTAATAGAAACAATTTTATGCATGTGCAATGCTGCGTTGTCAAGGACTAATGCCATAGCCATAGCCTAAAGATTACGCCTCTAGTTACGCCGCTTTATGAAATGCAAATTGCGCCCGACTAAGTTTCGATGTAAGTCCTCGGACAAGACTTAAGTTATGCCCAAAACCTAGGCCTCTTTATGAAAGGAGCCCCTGGGGAATACCGTTTAATACACCACTTGTTCTCTCCCGAGGGCGATTCCATTAATCATTATATTCTGCAAGAATTCTGTACTGTTCAATGCCAGCGAGTCCATACACCTATGGAGATTATACAACGATTAGGAAGAGGTGCACTTTAAGCTAAAACAGATATTAAAAAACAGATTTCTATACCTCCTGATGATTTCGAACTTTGGGTTTTATGGTAAACAGTCGTTATTATGTTACAATTTTACCTTTTGGACCTAGCTACGCATGTATTTTGTTTGAAAATTTTAGTACCGCACTTCAGTTGATTTTACATTTTGAGTTTTCAGTTTCCCACTGTGTCCAATTCTTAGATGATTTTCTCTTCCTAGGACCAGAAAATCGCCTGAGTGCTATAGCGCTCTTCTAGCTTTTCATGTTTAGCAAAAGTTATAGGTCCTCGGATTAAAAAAGAAGAAAAAGTTTACCCAACTAGCAAATCAACTTTTTTTTAATCTATTGTAATAAATGACCTATTCTACTCTTAAAAGAATATTATTTTCTTTTTAAATTGGTAATGGTAGACAGGTATACATATAATGCTCTGTGTACAGTCTTACGACTTTTCAATATTTTTGTTAATCAAAGTGGCTGGATGATCAACAGATTACCCATCAAATCCATTTAACATTTTTAGATATGCTTTTTTAACAGAGCTTTAAAATTGTAACTTTAAGTTTTATTACGGGAAATTTCAATTATTATAGCTTTAAATTTTGCTTATTTTCTTATTTCTTTATACGGAGCTCTTCGTCTAAAGGAGGTAAGTATAGCGTAAAAATATCATTTTTTAACCGATGTCTTTCCAGAAATTCATTATTTAAAAACGAAATTTGTTGTTGGTAAAAAGATGTAAATCAAATCCCTGGCACGTCCACTTAATATATGTTCTATTGTATTGTGTGTAAATTGTTTACTTATCAGTCTTTGATATCCGGACTAGTCCAAAAAAGGCTAAATTAATTACTTAATTAAGTTTGATTTTTATTGAATGTTCTGCTTTCTGAGATTTTGAGGTTGAGACCCTGAAAAGATTAACGCGAAATAAGCTATGTGTAAAAAATATATACCACCCCTACATTTCTGAGTTATTTTTTCATCATTTATTTTTTTTTTAAATGTTGATGTATGCTACACTAAAAAAATTCACAATTAACGCGAGATAAGCTATGTTTAAAAAAATACATACCACTGGTATAAAAAGAGAAGAGTGTTGGCAACTTCAGCAGACGCCATCTTGTAAAATTCGACATCTCGCTAGGAAATCCCAACATTATTTAACTGAAAAGAACTGACCGACTGGAAGTGATGGTGGCTGTAATTCCACAAGGTATTAATAAATGGGGTGCAACGCTTTTTGTGACTTTTAAATAAATCTAGTCGTGTTATTTTCACATTTTACGCCATCGAACTCTCGTTTCAATTGTCAGCGAATGGAAATCATTCATTCTGCATTAGTTTAGTTGTTGGCACTATTTTTAGTAAAAGGTAATACCCAGAAGAGAACATCCGAGTGGCGTTAGATAAAGGAAAAAGTCAGAGGATCACGATTGTTAAAAGAGTAAAATTTTACTAAAAATAGTTGCCTACGTCTAAACTAATGCAGATTGACGACTTCTGTTCGCTGACAATTGAAACGAGAGTGGCGTAAAATGTGGAAAAAAAACACGAATGGATTTATTCAAAAGTCACAGAAAAGCATTGCACCCCATTTAATTGATATCTTGTGGAATTACAGCCACCGACACTTCCAGTCGGTCAGTTCTTTTCAGTTAAATAATGTTGGGATTTCCTAGCGAGATGTCGAATTTTACAAGATGGCGTCTGCTGAAGTTGCCAACACTCTTCTCTTTTTATACCAGTGGTATGTATTTTTTTAAACATAGCTTATCTCGCGTTAATTGTGAATTTTTTTAGTGTAGCATACATCAACATATAAAAAAAAAATAAATGATGAAAAAATAACTCAGAAATGTAGGGGTGGTATATATTTTTTACACATAGCTTATTTCGCGTTAATTGTGAATTTTTTTTAGTGTAGCATACATCAACATTTAATTAAAAAAATAAATGATGAAAATATTGATGTTGGGATTTCCTAGCGAGGTGTCAAATTTTACAAGATGGCGTCTGCTGAAGTTGCCAACCTTCTTCTCTTTTTATACCAGTGGTATATATTATTTTAATACATAGCTTATCTCGCGTTAATTGTGATTTTTTTTTAGTGTAGCGTAAACATATTATACATAGCTTATTTCGCGTTAATTGTGAATTTGTTTTAGTGTACCATACATCAACATATAATCAAAAAAATAAATGATGAAAAAATAACTCGGGAAAATAGGGGGTGAATATTGGGGAAGGGGGGGGGGGGGGTCCCGTCCCCTAGCACCTGTGTTAAGTAACGGGAATCATGTTTCGATTAAATTGTAAGTTTTCAATTTATTTAGACAATGGAGTTATATCACATTCTGATGCAGAGGCTATTTAGGCTTTTATCTTTCAAGGTCTTTGTAATCGATAATATATTTAAAGATAATTTTACGATGATATACCATGTTCGAATTTCCTCCATTGTTTATCTTTGATCATTTTAGTTTGGTATAGATTTGAAAAGTGTTTTCTTTGGATTTTATTATTTTAATTTTGTTAACTTTTTATTCAGAGGTTATTTTATTATGATTGTTTACATCTGTGTTACGGTCACCAGATTTTAAATATATTATACGTAACTATAAGTAACTTTTGTAACTGGTGACCGTTTGTGTATAAAGTATAGCACTTCCATGCGATGCTTCATCAAATAAACTTGTAAAAATTATTTTAAAATATTCCTTTTACTTGGATTACAGCCAAACAGATAGATCATGAATCTACGTTCGTAGAGCTGAAACCAGGAAAATTCACAGCAAGCCACTTGCCATTTAATGCTTATTTTCCATTGCGTTTACAGCATATTAATTAAGTGCACGTCAAACAAAAAGAAGTGAAAACAAGACGTGACACTATTGAAATCAATCTTCGAGGGCCATTTACAAATAAAAAGAAACCATTGGAATGAAATATCTCATATTTAAACAGGGTTGTTTTTTTTTTTACCTGGAATGTAAACGTTATTACTTGAGCATGTATATATTATTGACGAAGCCATTGATGAAACAGGTGGATGGTTTATGTTTCCAGTATCACTCCGTCGACTAAGATCTACAGTCATTTTAAGACTCCAGGAAGTAGCAGATATAGGCTGAGTTAAGGATATCCAATCGACCCAAGAAGCAAATCTAAAATGATGAATAATGATATGAAATGCATATCATATTGATCAACATTATTTACATGAAATATTATAGATAATTTTTATCTTTTCTACAAAAAAAGCTCAAATATAATTAAGCATATAAAAATTGCATACAAATATATACTGAATCTGAAATTCAATCACAAAAGATATACATTTTATTCATATTACCAACCGCAAATCGATGGGTGTTGATGTCGAATTTTTGATATCAAATATGGTTTCTCCCAAGAAATCCGCCCAGTTTTCTGTTGAATGACTTTCCGTGCAATCTGCGTGCATTACCACACTACCTGTACATCCACCGATGCATTCCAGTGTATTATGTGGTGGAGTGGAGCAGTAAGAGAAGACATAGGAGAGACGATGACTGACAATAATCTGAGAAATTTAAAATGAAAAAAAAATATCAATAAAAATCAAATGAATATTAACAATCGATGGTCTTTCAAATACAGTAGACATGAATTTGAACTAATGAATGCCCTTTCTTTAAATTTATTTTATTCCGCTAAAGTACGGAAAAAAAATAAAACATGAATGTACAGATATCCTTTAGAGCTCCAGTTAATTGACTGATCAGCGAACGGGACAACTCTCAAAGAATGAGGTTCTAAGAAAATTGGCATCAATCAAAATTTTATTAAAATAATGGTTTTTAAACGGACTTTAAATGGACTTTAAACGAACTCTGACATAACTTCATTACAATTTCATTGTTAACAAAGCTAACAATTCTTTTCTACACTAGGAAGTTCTCAGATCACTTCCCAAAATTTTTCAACATAAACATCCAGGTACTTTCATGTTCTTTGTGATGCAGAATCATAATAATACAGTTCATAATATCCATGGACTGATCGTTTTTCGCGCATTACTTTAAGTTTGCAGGTTTAGAACTCGAATTAAATGTCACAAAACAACTCAACCGTCGCTATACATGTATGAGGAGATTGTATACCTTCAGATTAGAACATAATCTTTAAGTTTATCAATAGTTCTTTTTTATAGACGAATTCAAAAAGAACCAAGAGGGATGTAAATAACCTGCACCGGTACAAAACCAATGATAATCTGTTTTTGTGCCAATAACCAAATATCTATTTAAAGACTAATATCAAGCACTTACAGATACAGCTCTTTACATAGATATAAAAGTACGCACTCTTTTTAAAAAAAAATGTTTATAATGAAAGAACAAATATTTAAATATCCGGCTAAAGATGGAGTTGTAGCAAGGTTAGATTTTCCCAATATCATTCGAATAATACTTTCTGAGAAACAACCACATCAAGTCTTTTTTTCTGGAAGCTTTATATTTCTATTTACTCTTTACTTTTTATTTGGCTTCTTTGCTAATATGAAACAGACAGATACAACTAAATTGCAATAAAGTAATATTTACATTTGTGCTGTTTCTATATTGAATTCGATTTCCGTATTAAAGACATGTGAATATGTGATGACATTTTTGATATCAATAGATGAGTTTAAAGAACCATGAAACTAGTTCAACTCAATTTTTATATATCTATACTGGCGGGAGATACATAAAAGAATTAATTCTTAAACACCAAGTTGCCCTTTCCAGACCTTATATTCGGTCTAAGGGTTTAATAAGGAATATGAAATTAATGGTAATTTAAAACATGTTTATATTATGTTGAAACTCTATAGTAAACGAAACAAGACCCAGACCCCCTTGCCTATAACCGCCCCCTTCAACTTCAAACCTGTTCATTCTAAAAATATAATAAAGCGATTAGTCAACCCTTCGAAGGCCTCGGGAACTAGGCAAGCCATTGGGCTGACTAAATACTTACCGATTAAACATCACATGTGATAGCGTTAATGAAATTCTGTGAAGTCGTTTGAATAAATTTGTACTGGTTACATATATCAAACTGGTAAGGTTTAGGCCAATCTTAGCTATCTTAAATGATAAACTTGTTAATGTATTAATTTCATACTCGAAATGTAGTTAAAATCTTGACCTGACCTAGCAACGAAATATACATGTATTGCTCGATTTTCCCACTACATAGTAATATTAATATTTTAAATACAAAAATATGTCAGTAGGGATCAAATTTAAATTTTAAATTTGCAAGTTTTTGTTTAGCTTCAATTAACTGAATATATATTTGATCTCTTTTTAAAATTTGTTTTAAATACATGAACACATACCTGGGTTTCATTTACCGCCTTCCATGTTAGCAATCCTCCTCGAAAACCACTTGGTAACACACACGGAATTAGAGCAAAAACCGTCAGTGTAGGCAAAATATACATACTGGTTTTTGAATATGCTTAGATATATCACATCATTATATGCTTAACTCCTCTTAGTAACTGGTCTATGCTCATAAACATCAAGTATTTTAAACTTCCTGGTTTCTAGTTCCTTTATACCAACTGTTATGGATGGCTGAAGAAGTTTACAATGAGAATGTTCAATACTTTAAGGTACACGTGGCGATTATGTGTGGAATAGATAAAAGTCTTGAAATTTGTTTTGTCATTATTGATACAATAAGTGTTGTTAGATAATCAGAAAATACTGATGTATTTATAATGATAAAAAGAGGGTGGGATTCCATATAGAAATGCTATTTACATAAACGACCTTCCTACAAAACTGGTGATAGCACGTCTGTATGATTGTCGTAAAGCACAAGTAGCATAATTCATTGTGTCTACGCGTTGTTCATGAGTTCTCCCGATCATTTGAATGGTAAGTTAAACCCTGAGCATGTTCAATATATAAAGGGGGGGGGGGGTTAGAGTAGAAAATAATGGTTAATATGTTTTAATAACAAGACGGTTTCTAAGAAATACTTTTTAAAATTCTATAATTCATGAGCAAGAAACTAATTTGGGTTTTCGTGGTGTTTAAAAGATTGTTAAAATTTGAAAACTTTACACCGTAAATTATATGATGATTTCTCTTCACATTAAAATGGCAAAATCTCAAATACCAACTTAAAACTACAATGTATAAGTTCTTTGATATAGCGTTGCTTTTTGGAAAAAAAATGTTTGAATCAATGCTGAGTGTGCCCGAGAGAACGCATGAGGTGGTCAATATAAATTACAGTACCACCCCCCCCCCAAAAAAAAACCAGTTTACTTTTTTTTTTTTTACACGTTAACGCATTTAAGACTTTATATTTTGATCGGTACCAGTGTTGTCCCTATGCTATATTTGTAAGACTCCAAAGTCCGATGGTCTTGCCAAAGTCCGATGGTTAGGCAAAAGTGCGATGGTTTGGTGCCGAAATACGACGGTGACGGAATACATGTAACAGCGTATGTGGCGTCATGTAATGATGACCTCACTGGTAACGTCGAACTAGCAATTCAAAATAAACAGAACTGTAGCGGCAGGCTGTCCGGACGATCTACGGACAAAGTGAAGAAAAAGAGAGAGACAAGCGATCCCAGTCCGAAGTAATATTTTTTTCCTTTGAAGCGAGATACAAAAGAGTAAATTCTACATTTTACATGTGCATGTAATAGGCCAACTGTAGTTTATAGGGAAGCATACAAATGGATTATATGTATATGTACATAACGGAAAAAAATATTTGTGTTTTTATGAATCTAATTTGAAGCTTTGGATTTTGGCGTGTCACACATCGGACTTTGGCGTCTGTAGGCGACCCATCGGACTTCGCCGTGTCACTTCATCGGGGTTTGGCACAAAGCATCGGATTTTGGCGAAACCATCGGACTTTGGAGTCTCATAGAATTTTGGAGTCCTACTTATATATAATATTAATAATAATATAATTTATATTTTCACATAGGTAAAGGCGTGTGTTACACTAATACATTAACTTTTCCCCTATGTCCCTATTGAAGCCGTCAGTAGCACTGCGTTATGTGAATTTGTTTAGATTTATCAATAATCTAAACTTTTTTATGTAAAGACTCAATATTAAGTTTCTACAATTAATACAAACAAAACTACAGAGTAAAAGATGCAGGAAAAAATTAAAAGGGATTGGGGAGGGGGTCCCCTGGGCGCAGGCGCTGACAATGACAATGAACTTTATTCTCATAACTGAATTTACAGTGTAGAGAAAATACTTATGTACAGTATGTACAAACTACAATATAATAAACGAAAATTATTGGTACATGCGTGATGAAGGGATAACAGATAATTGGTTCAAGTTAACCAAGAGAGCTAACTCTCTCAAATATAGTATCTAATAGTTTACAAATATTGGTAAGTTGGTTTATGTTTGTGACATTGAACAATGTTTCAAATTTTACAACATTTGGATTTTTTATGAAAAATGTTGGTAAACATATAACCCTTGAATTGGATATATATACATCAGTACATTTGAAAAGGTAGTGAAATTCATCCCCAATTTCATTGCAAGCACATAATTTACAAATTCTGTTTTCTCTAGGAATATTTAACCATCTACCTGTCTCAATAGGTAATTTAGCATTACCCGTTCTAAAATAACAATATTTCTTACATAGTTTTGTTGGCAAAATCAATAAATATTTTTCAAAATCCAGTGATTTTTTAAAAATCCTATAATTTAAACCTTTTGGAGAATTTTGTACCTCACTATACCATGATTGCTTAAATTGGTCTAATAAAATATTATATACTTTAGATTTTAACCAGGGTATGTTTATTGTGTTTTCATACCATATATATGTCAATCCACATTGATTTAAGATTTTCTTAATAGCTTCGCACCATGGGTTATTAAAATTCTTTAATACATTAAAATATTTTGCCGACAATTTTGAGTTCTGGTAATTAAGTAATTTACCCCAGAAGGATATCATTCTTACTTTGACATTAATTGTTAAGGGGTATCTTCCAAGTTCCCCATATACCATAAAGTTTGGTGTTGAGGTTCTCAAGTTCAATATATGTTTACAAAATTTTAAATGTAATTTCTCAAGGAGATTAGAGTTATGAAAACCCCAAACTTCGCATCCATATAATAATATTGGTTTGATAATTTTATCGAACATGTCTATTTTACAGTCAAATGCTTAATTATGGATTCTGCACTTCCCAATAACACCGTACATTGCTTTTGTAGCTTTGTCAAACAATTCTTTAACATTAAGATTAAAAGAATTGCTTTTACAAAATGTAACACCTAGGTATTTAAAGTTGTTAACTATTTCTAATTGGGAATCTTCAAAAGTAAAACAGCTGGTTTGTTTACCTCTACCAAATATTACAACTTTAGTTTTTTTACTGTTAACCTTAAGACGCCACTCTTTACAATTTCTAGAAAAAACATTGAGTAAATGTTGAAAATCTTCTGGATTTTCTGACAATAAGATGGTATCATCTGCATACAATAAAACAAAAAGATTTAAATAAAGATTAAGATCTTTCTTAATGTTCTCAGACAGGCGTGACAAACCTCTTACATTGTTTGCATACAGGTACTCCTCAAGATCATTTAAATACAGTGAAAATAAAAAAGGTGATAAATTTTCCCCTTGTCTTACTCCAACTGTACATTCGAAAAATTCAGAACTTGATCCATTGACCAAAACTTTTGACTTAATACCTTTATACATATTAGTGATAATTTTAAAACATTTTCCATCAATATTGTTCAATAATACCTTATTCCATAAGCCAATATGCCAAACAGAGTCAAATGCTTTCTCAAAATCGATAAAAGCACAATATAATTTCATCTTATGCAATTTGAAGAGCTCGATAAGAGAATACAATGAAAAAATATGATCTATAGTACTATGACCTCTACGAAAACATGCTTGGTTCTCTAAAATGAGTTGAACATTATCAGCATATTTGTTTGACCTTTCATTAATGATAGCAGTGAACAATTTTCCCAGACAACTCAGAAGTGTAATTGGTCTATAATTTTGGGGTTCTGTACTGTCCCCTTTATTTTTATAAACAGGTATAATGTTACCACTAACCCACTGTGTGGGTATCACACCAGAATCAAATATTTTGTTAAACAATACAGTATATAGATTCAACATACAATCTTTGGTACTTTTGATATATTCATTAAAAATTCTATCATCACCACAAGCTTTGTTATTTTTCAACATGTTGATACCTTTAAATATTTCTTCATGTGTTATTGGTTGATTAATACCATTATTAAGATCAACATCAGCTAACATATTGAGTTCATCAAGAGAAAATACATTGTTATTTGATTCTTCTTCATTATAATTCTTGTTAAAACATTCATTGTAAAATGTAAAAAGGTCATATAAATCTGCATTACATCTTTTCTTATCTATATTTGTATTCAAAATTTTCCAGTATTCTTTAGGGTTGTTTGTTCTTAAACTAGAAATTTTTTTTTTCATTTCTACTCTATGCGTTACATTCGCATTTTTCAACCTTTTTTTATACAATTTTTCTTTTTCATACAAGTCATTTTTAAAAATATCTCCACCAAATTTTTTGTACAACCTTTTCGCTTTTCTATAATTCTGTCGAGCATTCTTACAGTCACGAGTAAACCATGGTTTCTTATATTTGGAATTGAATGTTTCACTTGTATTTGTAAAAACTGGTTTTTTACCGAATGCATTTTTGGCACTTTCAACCAGTACATCACTAATCTTTTCAACAATATTATCAATAAATTCTACTGATATGTTTTCAAGTATAGTGTTACTTAGTTCATTTTCTAATGATTTTACAATATCTTCTTTATCCTCTACCAAATTATGATATAATTCAATTTTTTCAGGATTCCATTTTTTAGCAATTTTTTGTGTTTGCTTTTGTTGATATATGAATTCAGTGCTATGCTGACTTTTAAGTGCCAATAATATCTCTATAGGATTATGAACATCAGATAAAAATGAAGAAAAGGGCAATATTCTAACATTGTGTACATATCTTAAAAAGTCAGTGTTTGAAATACAATAATCTACAACACTTGATTGCTTACATGTAAACTCACCATTTTGGTCACGTTTGGATCTACCATTAAGTATTATAATGTTACAGTGTTTACAAACATCAATAAGTTTTTTTCCATAGCAGTTAACAACGTTATCTTTAGATTTCCTTTCTATAGAAAAATCATATTTATCAATTGCTTCTAAGTCTATTTCATCAACAGCCCAATTAAAATTACTATTATTCTCAGCAATGTTAGAAAGTTGTGACAGAGAATCATCAACATCAATAAAATCTCTCAATGTAGACACTCTACTATTAAAGTCACCTAGTAAACATATACAATCATTTTCTTTGGATAAGTTAAAAATTTCATTCTCAATATCGTCAAAAATTTCAACTGATGAAAACCTAGAGTTTGATGGCGGTATATAAACTGTTCCCATCAAAATATGTTTGTTAATACTAAATGTTTTACCTTCTATTCTGATCCATAATATATTGTCACTTTCGTTATTAATAATGCTACAGAATTTGGATAAAGAATCTCTAATATAAACTACAATACCACCAGACTTCCGAAATGACAGATTTGATCTATGTTTGCAAAACACACAGAAGTTTGGAATATCAATAATATCAGCTTTATCTGTTTTTGTCTCTGTGAGACAGATTATGTCATATTTATTAATAACATCAACAAACTCAGGATTTCGGAGCTTAGACGCTAGACCGCAGACATTAATGGAAATAATTCTTACATAAGTGTGTCCGAAGATGTGAGAGTGTTACAGTCGGTGGTTTCGTTTTCACTGTTTACATTTCCGTTCAGTTGCTCTCTTTGGTGTCCCTAACGGCGCGTGGTCGCAAAACGGTTTTCAGGTCGGTTGGCGCTGCGCGTTGCGGGTTGGCGTGGTTCATATACGGTTTCAGGGCCAGTGCGCTGGATCGACGCTGGATCGTGGATCGACGAAAGGGGGATTTGTGTCCCGTTTACGAAAAGCTTGTCAGCAATCATCACAGCTTTTTTTCCGAGGCGTTTTGCCTGTTTATAATGGGGATATAATAGTTTTCTGCGGTCGTTAATTTCCTTCGGAAACTGTTCATTAATTCCAAATGGCTTTCCGGCGAGTGTGGATGGAGCAGCTTTTCTGACTTTCTCTCTTTCTTTGAATAGAACGAATTTCGCTATGATTGGTCGATGACGTCCCTGCACTTTTTTCCCCATTCTATGTACTCGTTGGAATTGTGGCTCTTCCGTTATGTTCATTTCTGATTTTAAGAATTCTTTAAGGACCTCCTATGTGTTTTCCTCTTGCGTTTCGAGGATTCCTTCAAAGATAAGATTGTCTCTCATAGAACGTGTTTGAAGATCTAAGTGGCGTTCGTTTAAATTTTCGAACTCCGCTTTCACAAGGCTCAGCTCTTTCATGATGTTTTCGTTTACATTTGTTATTTCACTGACAGATTTTTTAACAGCCAAAACTTCCTTTGAATGATCCTCATACTGCCTGTTGATAAATATCACACTATCTTCGACTCCATTGACCTTGGACTTCATGTCTTTCAATTCTGTGTTTACGTTTCCGACATTCCTTTCCAGTTCACTGAGTCTCTGTTCTATTAGGTCCAGTTTGTTTAGCATGGTGGATACTTGTTCTATGTTTCTTGACATGACTCTGAGAGTTTCCATAATATCAGTGTGTTGTGGTTGGTGATGTTGTTGTGATTGCTGATGTTGTTGTTGGTTTGGTATGGGTGAAATATAACCAGCGAACTGACTTTGTGGTCCCTGGGGTCCGTAGGGGGTGAACGGGTTTCCTTGGCAATTGTTCACAGGTGTCACAGGTGTGGAATGCTGCGCATTTTGAGAACTACAACTATTATGATAGATGTTATTGCTACTATTGCTGCTATTCATTTGTGTTTCCATACCATGTAAACTTGGAACCGTTGATATTTGAGAATTACTCACATGAACCTTTTGTGTCCTCTCACCGCTAACATTTGATGACTTGTTTTTCCTTTTACGTGTGTGTGGCATTCTCACTCTTACTCCAAAGACACATATCCTTATCCAGAAACACATATACACATATACACAGATTCCTGGCAGGTTTTTGGTATAAATTTAGAAAAAAAAGGAGCAAAATCCTCTCTGAATTTCAAAGCTGCCACCCTTCCACCCTTCCACACGCTGGATCTGTCTTTGACTGTTCAGTTATAGTACAACTTCTCTTCATGTGGAATTTTCATTAGGACTAATTGATTTTATTTTAAAGAGAGATGGTGACGGACAATATACTAATTTATCGAGTATCGAATTTTTGCACGATTTCCATATATTTTATAGCTCATATGAAAAGACGAACTTTTGAAAAATTACGGGGCTTAAAAGTATATCATGGAGTGAAATTTTGACAAACTCTTGTTGAAGACATTTTCGTGAAATTTGACTTTCTTTTATATATTTTCAAAAGAATTCATTAATGTACCTTTCCCGTTGTACAAGACAATAATTCACTTTAGTTATAATTGCTTAATTATTTTATTAACTCTTACATCTCACCTTTGATTTAATTAACTCACTCAAATTGAAGTTTTACTCTATGACATATGTCACTCGTGCTTAAGTGCTAATTTCTATTGTTTTCAATTCTTAATTATATTGTGATATACATGATTGTCGGTAGAGAGGAATTAGGTTTCGGATTGTTCGGGTGTAGTTTTTGGAATCCCAGAAATCACCCTTACCGACCTAAAGTTTCAATAAAGTGCTTTTTACCATCTCGAGCATTTTAGTCTTATTGTCGCCGGATCTATAGAAACACCTTATTTTCTCCGGTGATAAGTATATAAATCCGTTTAAAAAGGAAACAAGAGGCCCACAGGCCTTAATGGCCACCTGCAGAGTCATATAACCCAATTCAAACCTGTCGGGAATCTCATGCATGCATTTTATAAAGCTTCATTCTAGAGTAATAAAAAATATGAAATATAGTAATGACCGCTCCCCTCCCCAAACTAAAAAGTAGCAACAAGGACTATGAAATCAATAATTTTGGTAAAAAACTTAAAGATAATAAGAGTGCATGACCGGATATTGAAAAGGTACAAACCTAATGATATTTCCCCATAATTTGTTCGCTGTCAATATTGCTTTTGTATTACTTTTCGTTAATAAACTAAAAATAGTTAATAAACATTTTTTACCAAAACAACCCCCCATCCCCAGAACCCCAGTGGCCAGAGAGAAATTCTTCCTCCAGGGCATTTAAATGAAAACAAAATGGTAGACTGCCTTAATTTGCATTCATTCTTACGTCGGCAAATCTAATGCTTTGCTCAACATATTTCAAGAACAATCCACAAGTACTCGTGTCCCATGACATTCATATTCATAACGATGGTTGATAGATTTTTTTCCCTTATATCGTATACTAAAGAAATGTAAACCAAAATTTCGCCTACCCGTATGTAATAAACCCTAAGTGTGTGAAATAAAATTTATGACACACCCCTTTTCGGCAATATTCGGTTGCTATTACAGTCACACCCTTTCCGTTAATAATCGGCTATTGTGACGTAGAATTCGATATGTGTAATTCAATTCTGATTTCCAAATACGACTTCAAATGATTAGGTCGACGTCAACTTGGTACACAACCGTCACCAACTTTCCTCGAGTCATTACTCAGCTTCAAGTCTGATTTTTACCTCAAGTTTATGCATTTTTCTTTAAGGATTTGAGTTGAGGACTGAGTTGGGTGATTTGAAAATATTGGTGACGGTGGTGCCAGTTTGCGTAAATTGACAGTAAAGTTTATGAGACAACTATATAGACAACGAGTGATTTGTTGACAATAATCATTCAACACATGCATATGATTTTTTTTATTATTTCTTTGATATTTTCAATAATTATATGATATAATATAATATATTATATGATTATTATATCATGACATGGCATTTTTTTATATTGGCATTTTTTATCTTGGTCGCTGTATAAATAAAGAGGAATGGTGACACAGAAACCTCTGATTTATCAAACATTGTTTTTTACACGATTTCCACATAATTTATATCTCATGTGAAAGATAAATGTTGAAAAATTAGGTTGTTAAAAAGTAAAAAAAAATCGGGTAAAAATAGGGAAAATGAAATAGAATCACTTATTTGCCAAACACACAAAAAATCGATTTTTCCGCTTCATAGCCACACAAGCTCAGGAGAATGTAAATATTGCAGTGTGGCATATAACATGGACAAGCGGCCAATCAATGAAACCCAATGTCTTCATGAGCTACATGTATTTACAATTAAATTCAATCATAGGTTCTTCTCCATGCAAAGGGAATTTCACCAAATATATGCCTACCCTCGTTTTTAAAGGCTTATTTATGCTTGGTGGTGATCTTTTTAAAGCTACTCTTTCTTGTCACTAAGGCTAGAATTTATTCGGGTAGATCACATGTATGTCGTATTATGTTTGTTGCATTTGATACTCAGTATTACAATATTTGTAAGAATACATGTATTTACATTCCAAACGATACTACTTTATTTATCTAAACTCGTCATTGTACAGATGTTGGTAATTAGAACATTATTGATATAAAGACGTTATCATACAAATGTCAGTTTCTGGAACATTGTGATAATATTGCGTTTTTTGGTTTTCGTTTTGATTTGGGGGGGGGGGGGGTTCCTAAAAGTCTTGAAAAGATGAAATATGTAAATATATAAAACTCTGATAACTGATGTAATCAAAATATTTATAATGATCGTATCAGATGTGTGATACCGTTTAGCATAAAAAGCGAGATGTGATACCGTAACTATGTGTTCATTTTGATTTAAAATAGTCCTTAATTAAAATAATTATGATAGTATGAAGATTGATACATTGTACGTGTTGCTGAAGCGAATTGTTGGAAATATTCCTTATATGATTTAAGATTAAGTCACTAAACATAACACTAGCTGATATATACCCAAATCAAGCATATGAGAGGCAATGAAGGTATCACACCGGTAATCGACCAATGAAAATGAACTTAGTCAATTGTAGTTCCATATATATTTCAGAATTATTTTTTTCCTTGACTGAATTTTTACATTTTCCTTTACTCAGTTTTTAAATTTTTTTGTACCACTCAGTAGGATATTTCATGTATTTCGTTAGGTGATGGTCATTTTTCATAGGGACTACTTCTTTCAAGGCACATGCAGCAGCTTCCTGGGAGTGTGCATTCTGTTTACATACAAACGTAAATCACGTGGTTTTGAGGGTAGACCTGTTTGGAGCTAGATATTTTGAGAAAATGCCGTATCGTGTTTTTTTTCGTGTTAGCTGTTGAAATGGGTAACACATAATTTCCTCTGAATATTTTGTCAAGAGAAATACAAACTGATTTTTAAGAATTATTTCCCTCTATAGAGTTATATAGTGAAAACAATTACCGGTGTGATACCTGAAATCAAATTCTACGATTAAATACACTGTTTTTATTTTTTATAACTAACAATGTCTCGCTTTTGATTATCAATACCCATATAATTTACACGAATGTTACAATCATCATAATATCATCACCAATGAATAAAATACCATTCTTTGTATTTTGGAAACAAATTATAAAATTAACCCAACGAATGAAAGCTCATTTTCTTTAAACATCGCAGTTTATTGTAGTTTGGTATGCTCCTCGGGAAATTAAGGAACACGATTGTTTACAATAACTTAAAACTAATTTTTCTGAAATGTTTATCTTCCTAGTATTCTATGAAGTTCTGAATTTTCAAACATTTACTAGAGTACCCCAATTGATATAGCTAGTGATCCAAATCAACCACATTTTCGATTAGCATTTTCCAGACAGTGGGGACTATGCGATGAAAAGGAACCAGGCACATAGGTATATTTGACAAAAATTCTCGAAAATTGTTGAACGTTTTCCTGTTAATTTCACTCAGTTATATAACTTTTGTTATATACTGTAATATAACCGCATATGCACAAACTATACTCTGTAATGAGTCGTGCGGCGACAGCATTGACTTCAGAAAATGGAGTGTTTATTAGCAGACACTGATAAAATGTAATACTTTAATGTAATACCGTGCTCTACAATAAAAAGCAAATGTTATTCACTCTGTATGAACGACTTTGTGTGCACGCGAAGTAAGGTAGCACTATATTTCCAATATACCTCATAAGTTATTCAGAAGAATGCCTCGATCGGACAGTAACTGACCGTAACAATGTCAGTCGGTTTATATATACCAGGAGCTGTCGAGAAGCAATCGAAAATAATTGTAGTATGACAACAAAACACTTTAATGAATTCATGTCAGCTTTAACTGTGTTAATAGTCATTACAATTTTTATAACTTTTTTTCTTTGATAAATAACCTGGAAATGATCTAATTGATGGGAAGACAAGACTAACAAGTGAGTTAATTTTCTTTATGTTAGTAAAATAGATGAATTAAAACAGATATTATCATTAATGTTTAGTATGATGTTCAGAAAATATGAATATGTGTCAAGTAAAATAACATATTTCATGACGAAATGAGACAATATACAAACATAATATTTCATAAATAATTTTTTTTCCTGAATCCTTTACAATTCAGCGTAAGGTTGCTTCCTTGTCTGCAATTATAATGAAAATAGATATTTAGAATAATATTACACTGTATATTTTAGTTTCATCTAATTTGAATTAAGAGGGCTTGATGGTCGTGGCCATTTTTAGATTATATTTACCTCATTAAAACGTTGAGCTCTGCATAGATATAAAGATATAAAGATAGAGGAAAGTGGTCAAATTTTACAGCAAAAATATTCGAATTTTTTTTTATTAAATATTTTAAAGTTTAGTGCCCACAACTTCATATGTCAAAGTTTAGGGGACTTTGTTGTCCACAGCCTCCATAAATGAAATTTAAAATTAAACAAAAGACATGTATGTTGATAGGACAAATAATTGTTTATACAAACTTTAAATTTCATGCAATCTGAAAGAAGTAAAAACATAACCTTTTAAATGCAATTTATAAATATATAAATTCACATTAATTGAATAATTAATAAAAGATTTACATATAAAATGGAAACACTTTTCAAATGAAAGACTTGAACATATACAAAGCATAAAAAAATAAATAAAAATACACATAAAGCTCATCACATTCATCCATCTTTCATTCGATATATCAAATACAAGAACTGAAAAATGCAACAAAAAATAAAATGTCATATAATGAAATGTGGGTAATATGTATCAATAGCATTCACAACATCATTTTATTTATTAATTAATCAATTTGTAAAAAAAAAAAAATCAGTTCACATTTATAGACTTTATATTCAATAAATTCAAACAGTTTATAATTGCATGGAAGTAAAAAAAAAGTATTCATTATATGCTTGAAATCTTGATTAATTGTACTTACTTAAAATCGGACTGCAAATAAATTAATGATAATGATAATGATAATAATAATGATAATAACAAGAAGAAGAAGAAGAAGAAATATACACTTTAGTTCTTATTATTTGAAAACTTTATTATAAGCAATAATAGTTTACAATCCACAATACTTATCAATGGATAAAAGAGGTTCTTACATGCAGGCCACGGTATAGTTGTTAAACTCATGACACCTGTATCCAGATGAACACACGTCTTGGGAATTCATAATGGAACACCCGTCAGTGGAATTGGTGATGACAACTGGAGGAAACGGCGTGACATTAAACATATAATGTGACCTAAAGTTGCATTGATTTTTTTCAGCTTTGATAGATAACAAATAATTCCAATAGAACAGCGTAACAATTTTATTTTGATCAAATAATAACAATTTGAATAATCAATGTTGTTTCAAGAAGAAAAAAAGTGTACTGAGTTGAATAATTTAAGGGTTTGGGGCAAGCCTAATGTTATTTAATAGGTTTGTTACTGACTGTCTGCGGAAATTTGTCGAGTTGGTAACGTCCATAGAAGGTGAGGCTTGTAACAAATCTAAAATGTGTTTTGTTTTGTCGAAAATTAAAACATTTTGCAAAGTATATATAAGAAAGAAATACTATGTAAATTACGTTGCCTCAGCCATGTTGCCGTATATATTTGCTGTCTAAAGAGAGTAAGACGGCAATAACGTTTTATTCAATGACGTTGTTTCATTTCAGTCGGAAGGAAAACAAAATAAAACAATATTTTTTATTAACATATTAATTTTTTAACTGTTGAAAGCATCGAGCCTGCAGACTGCAACAACACCAACCCAACAATAAACCAGTTATTAACCTCGTCCTATCATGCAACAAGCACCGAGAATCATCCTTCCAAAAACCGACATTGGAATTTAAAATACTCACTGGTGCCAGCAGACGTGTTGAAGGATGCTGACGTCACGTTGACCATCACACCGGAGTAGTTCACATAGGCCAGACCGTTCACAAGCTTATAAACGGTGTCCACGACCTGAACTTTGGATACCGGATTATCCGGAATAATGAGGTCAAAGTCAACAATCAAACTTCCTTTCCTTTACATAAAAAGAATTTAATTTGATAATATTTCGAAAATGAGAAAATGAGATATAGCTATAGCTGACCAATAAACGGAAAAATAATAAATAAATAAATACCATTAATTTCCAATATCAAAACACAATAAAAAAAGAAACGCTATCGACAAATGAACGACAGCAACCCTTTTGATTTTTCTTAAACCAAAATTATGTTAAAATATGAGGAATTGCGTTACATTAGAAATTCACTTAATTACAAATGGATAAAGTTGTGTTAGCCTAATATCTATAATTACCCACATTTATATGTTATCTATAAGTTATTTAATATCAAAAGATGCTAACCTAGGAATGAATTGCTATTTGAATTGTATTATTTTTTAAGACCTTTGAGTGCATTTCATGTATTGAGCTGCTTCCGTAAAAACTGAAAAGGTATTAAATGAATTTGTATTGATATCAGTTATCACATAGCTAATCTAACAGTGAAATTGCGGTGCACAGAAAAACCCAAAACACTTAAAACAAGAGGTCGAAGGGCCACATCGTTCACCTGAGCAACAATGACAATACTTTTGATCAAATCAGTTTAAGGCTATTAAATATAATATATATAGATAACTTAAGTTAGTAAAGTAGATCTTGTAAACAAATATTTTCAAATTTTTCTCCATATATACTTATGTTAAACATTGAGCCCTTTTTGTTGTTTCAATTTTTGAGAAGATTAATTAAAGATTTTTTCTATCTATGCCTTCGTGAAACTTCACCCCCCCCCCCCCCCCTTGTGGCCCAACCTTATCCCCGGGTGTCATGATTTGAACAAACTTGAATCTATACTACCTGAAGATGTTTTCACGTCAGTTTCAGTCTTTCTGGCGGAATAGTTTTTGAGAAAATTATTATTTCTCTATTTATCAAACTGTAAAAATCCAACCCCCAATTGTATCCTCACCCTACCCCTGGGGATTTGATCTGTACAAACTTGAATCTACACTACCTGAGGAATCTTCTAGCTTTCAGCTTCTCTGGCCAAATGATTTTTGATATTTTATAAAAATGCCAATTTTTTCAATAATTGTTAATTATCTCCCGTTGAAAAAAGGAGCGGCTCTTCATTTGAACAATCTTGAATTCCCTTCGTTCAATCATGCTTTGTGCCAACTTTAACTGAAATTTGTCCAGTGGTTCTGGAGAAGAGGATAAAAATGTGAAAAGATAAAGACGACGACAGACAACAGACTGATTTCTATCAGAAAAGCTTGCTTGAGACTTCGGCTCATGCGAGCTTAACACGCTGAATGAATGTTTATTATGTCTTATATTACGGGAAAAGTATGCCGTCAAATGAAATGCGTACTTGTATTTTCCTCGATCGCTTATCAAGTTAAATGTATTTGATTTAGAATAAGTAAGCATGAACAAAACACTGAAAATTATATTAAATCAAATATAACAATGCAAAAATATCACACTCGTGTTAAATACATAGTTTTTAAATAACCATATTGACTGTTCTGTACTGAATACGTATCGCAACCCCCTCAAACATTTTTATCTTTAGTTGAATTCTATTTGTTTTGAAAGGTTGTTTGAAAATACATAGAAAGTAATAAGTTATATATATGTATTTATACACATTTTTTCTTTATTAAAAGCGAATAAACATTCTTTTTACTCTCTTTTAACCAGACGCTCTCTCTTTGAACAAAGTTTCAAATTATCTGGTTGAACGAGCCTAGTTCATGATAGGTGCTCAGAATCACAAGGTTACTTAAAACTTTTATATCATACGTGTATGTTGGTAACCTCTCACCTTCTGGTGCTCTAAAATGAAAATTGTTTTCAAGTACCGAAATGACTGCAATACGATTAACATACGTTATAATTCAACAGAGCAATTAGCTAACATACCTTATGCTGTGTATAAGTATTTTCGATCCTTGAACAATGGAATAAACTTCTGCTAACTGCATATATAAAGAGAGAGACATTCATTGGCTAATAATATTTACTACAATATGTAATGTAAGAGAGAGAGAGAGAGAGAGAGAGAGAGAGAGAGAGAGAGAGAGAGAATGGCTTTATTATCATACTTACCGCAATATGTACTTTACTTTTAACAATGTTATAATCAGGGCTTGATAACAAATCTTCAGATACTGTTACATCTATTTTCAATTCCATTGTAAATTTCGTTAAATGTGATTCTAAAAGAAAACAAATAAGTCCAGATCATCATAATATTCATATACTGTCTTACCTTTCTTGGGAGTTTATCATTAAATTACCTTCAGTTTGACCGTCAGTGTTGAGAATTATATACGTTAACATTTTTGTGAAAAAGTTATATAATTAAACTTTTATTGATCTGCTGCCATAAACATTCAATTTTGAACAAGCATTCTGAGAGTTTGGAGTAAGCAATACATGTCCCCTGCCGACAACCCAACTTATATAAGTGATGTTGTTTTATGTGCCAATTTGAATAGATTTCGAAGAAAGTCAAACGAGTTTAGTTTTCCGACCTTCATGCGATTGTTTGGAAAATTGTTTAAAAATAGTTGGAATAAAAAAAAAACCCTGTATAAGTAATCTAACTGAATTGGAAAAAAAATATTTGGTGTTAAAATTTGAAGACGGCGGTTTATAAAAAAGAATAACCAATGAGAAAAGATGTAACTGTTTTAAACAATATGTAGGATATTTATTGATTTGTTATTCCATATATATTCATTTTTATGTGCTAAGAATGTAGTATTTACATGAAACAAAAGCTGGATGTATCATGACCTAGATAACAATAGTCGGATATTGTTGATGAAATATGATTAAGAGGATACCATTATTTGGATAAATAGAAACAATACCTGTAGAGCAGGTAGTACCATTGAATTCTATGGGACACTGACACTGGAATCTATTAATTAAATCAATACAGGTTCCGTTGTTCTTACACGGGGAGGAAGCGCAGTGATCGATATCTGTAAAAATGAATAAATAAAAAAGGGTAATTGGTGCCATTCAGTAACGGCAAAGCATATTTTAATCTAACTTTTTTGTTTATTCGCGGGAATGTAATTTCGTGGGTGCGTGTTACTGTTTCCTTAACAAAAATAATTCTTTATAAAATTGTTTTGTTGAGGATTTTAATTCGTGGGAGAGGCTACCCACGAATACCAAAATTGAGCCACAACGAATTCTAATGATTCCACAGTAATCAATTCAAAACTACCGCATGTTTCTTCGCAACGTAAATTTATTTGTATGTGAGGATACGGCATGTGAATTCGAATTTTCCCACAGAACTATTCATCGTAGAACGTAGATCTTATACCATATTTCAAAGAGTTGCAAATAAAATGTGTTATTATATGATTGATTTATTCCTAACTTTTTGATTGGCTGAAATCCAACATTCTAGAAAAAAATAATAAAACGTAACCTACAAAGTGAATATAACATTAAACTTGAAGTTCTCTACATTGCTACATTCTCATTTGTGTCGTTCAATAAAATGTCGCCTTTTTTACGCTGTTTAGTGGTGACTTTAATCTGACTTTAGCAAATTTTGTAATGGTCATGCGATAACAGTCAATTCGATATTTCTTTATCAGTTTGTCACTGAATCATATAATAAACAAGCTCAGTGAATATTGTATTTCTCCGATGGCTGAATCAACGTGCTGACCTAAAACAGCATTAATTGTTTTGTGAAAACATCTATTGTGGATGAACTAGGTCCAGAAGTTTAAACATTTAAATTGTATCAGAATTGATATTTTTTGCTCCGTGATTTAAAATAGTTTAATATGTTGGTAAAGTATTATCGAAAGTCAAGTACATGTATCATCTCATTTATACATGTATATGGCTAAACAGGGAATATTGATTTAATCTACTATAGTATACAATATATGAATTGTTGGTACATAAATCATTCAAACTTATTCAGATAAAATTGTATGGTAAGAAATCATATATAAATAACATAAAATGTGTGAATTTTTTTCTATTCATCAACACTTTTTATATTGTTTCTGCAATATAAGTTTTAATATCGTTACGTTTAGCGAATAACAACTTAAATGGGCGAAAAATATGATGAAAGCAATTTGAAAAATACAATAATATTCTTCCTATTTGCACAGAGTTTTCTACCTGAATCCGTATGTAAATAATTTATTGAAAAAAAAAAATATATAATATATTATAATCTATACCATTATATCAAATTGTTAACAACATTAACTATCACCAATACCATCATTGAGACATCATCAAAAAGTACAATAAATCCGAGCTTACCATTTGTACAATTGGTTTCATTAAACCCGTCTGTACAATTACACTGGTAATCATTGATCAGATCTATACAAGTTCCATTGTTCTGACAAGGTTGAGATGCACACTCATCGATATCTAAAGTTAGAAACGTACAGTATGTTTATCATTAATTCAAGAAAAACATTTAATTAAATAAATGTAGAGATGTATTTGTTTCAGAAAACGAAAAACCTAGAATTTATAGCGCTTACTGTTTTCACAATTTGTTTCATTGAATCCTGCAATGCAATCACATTGGTAATCATTCACTAGGTCATTGCATGTCCCATTGTTTTGACAAGGATTTGGTTGGCAGTCATCAATATCTGTGTATGTACAAAAGTAAATGTACAAAGATTTTATTTTGAGAAAGGATACATGAATATTTTTGTTAACCGTTGATATTTGTCAGATTGCATTTCATTTAAAACACTTAGGAAACATCATAATTATTCATTAAAATTTACAAAGACAATAAAACATCTGCTTAAAAGTTAAAGATTTTTTCATATAAACTAATCATTACATATCCATTGAAGAGCTATAATGCATGTCATCGATTGCAGTTTTAAACTTTGTTTATTTCATTTCCGGTTTAGAGTCAATTTATTCGGAATGAACGAAGAGCCTTTTTAAAAAAACACCCTTAAACTTACCCACAAATTTTGACATCAACCTGAATGCTTAAACATATTCCAACTTACTATTTGCACAGTTAGTTTCATTGAACCCGTCTGTACAGTTACACTGGTAACCATTGATCAGATCTATACAAGTTCCATTGTTCTGACAAGGTTGAGATGCACACTCATCGATATCTAAAGTGAGTAACGTATAGTATGTTTATCATGAATTCAAGACAACCATTGAAGTAATAACTGTGGGTAAATCTAAATTGTATTTATTTGAAGAAACGAAAAACTTAGCATTTATAGTGCTTACTGTTTTCACAATTTGTTTCATTGAATCCTGCAACGCAATCACATTGGTAATCATTCACTAGGTCATTGCATGTCCCATTGTTTTGACAAGGATTTGGTTGGCATTCATCAATATCTGTGTATGTACAAATGTACAAAGATCTTATTTTGAAAAAGGATACATGAATAGTTTTGTTAACCGTTGATATTTGTCAGATTGCAAATCATTAAAACACTTAGGAAACATAATAAATGTTCATTAAAATTTCATAAAGACTATAAAAACATCTGCTTAAAAATAAAATATTCTTTTTATATAAACTAATCATTACATTTTCATTGGAGGGCTAAATGTAAAATGCATATCAGTCATGAAGGAAGAGACTTTTTATAAAGAAGGTAATATTGATTCAAAGATTTTGACATCAAATTCAAGATTAAAACATATCCCAACTTACTATTTCTACAGTTGGTTTCATTGAACCCTTCAGTACAATTACACTGGTAATCATTGATCAAATCTATACAAGTTCCATTGTTCTGACAAGGTTGAGATGCGCACTCATCGATATCTAAAGTGAGGAACGTACACTATGTTTATCATTAATTCAAGACAACCATTAATGTAATAATTGAGGGGACATCTATATTGTATTTTAATTGAAGTAAGGAAAAGCTTAGCATTAATAGTGCTTACTGTTTTCACAATTTGTTTCATTGAATCCTGTAACACAATCACATTGGTAATCATTCACTAGGTCGTTACATGTTCCATTGTTTTGACAAGGATTTGGTTGGCAGTCATCAATATCTGTGTATGCACAAAAGTAAATGTAAAAAGATTTTATTTTGAGAAAGGATACATGAATATTTTTGTTAACCGTTGATATTTGTCAGATTGTATTTCATTTAAAACACTTAGTAAACATAATAATCATTCATTAAAATTTACAAAGACAATAAAGACATCTGCTTAAAAGTGAAAGATTTTCATATAACTAATCATTACATTTTAATTTAAGAGCTTTAATGCATGTCATCGATTGCATTTTGAAGGCTGGTTTATTTCATTTCCGGTTTAGAGTTAATTTATTCGGAATGAACGGAGCCTTATTTTTTGAAAAAAAACCTATAATTAACCCAAAATGTTGACATCAACTTCAATCCTTAAACATATTCCAACTTACTATTTGCACAGTTACTTTCATTGAACCCGTCTGTACAGTTACACTGGTAATCATCGATCAGATCTATACAAGTTCCATTGTTCTGACAAGGTTGAGATGCACACTCATCGATATCTAAAGTTAGAAACGTACAGAATGTTTATCATTAATTCACGGCAACCATTAAAATTGAGGTGACATCTGCATTGTATTTTAATTGAAGAAACGAACAACTTAACATTTATAGTGCTTACTGTTTTCACAATTTGTTTCATTGAATCCTGCAACACAATCACATTGGTAATCATTCACTAGGTCATTACATGTTCCATTGTTTTGACAAGGATTTGGTTGGCAGTCATCAATATCTGTGTATGCACAAAAGTAAATGTACAAAGATCTTATTTTGAGAAAGGATACATGAATATTTTTGTTAACCGTTGATAGTTGTCAGATTGCATTTCATTTAAAACACTTAGTAAACATAATAATCATTCATTAAAATTTACAAAGACAATAAAAACATCTGCTTAAAAGTTAAAGATTTTCATATAAACTAATCATTACATTTTTATTGAAGAGCTATAATGCATGTCATCGATAGCAGTTTTAAGCTTTATTTATTTCATTTCCGGTTTAGAGTTAATTTATTCGGAATGAACGAAGAGCCTTATTTTAAAAAAAAAACTATAATTAACCCAAAAATGTTGACATCAACTTCAATCCTTAAACATATTCCAACTTACTATTTGCACAGTTACTTTCATTGAACCCGTCTGTACAGTTACACTGGTAATCATCGATCAGATCTATACAAGTTCCATTGTTCTGACAAGGTTGAGATGCACACTCATCGATATCTAAAGTGAGGAACGGACAGTATGTTTATCATGAATTCAAGACAACCATTAAAGTAATAGCTGTGGGTAAATCTATGTTGTATATATTTGAAGAAACGAAAATCTTAGCATTAATAGTGCTTACTGTTTTCACAATTTGTTTCATTGAATCCTGCAACACAATCACATTGGTAATCATTCACTAGGTCAGTACATGTTCCATTGTTTTGACAAGGATTTGGTTGGCAGTCATCAATATCTGTGTATGCACAAAAGTAAATGTACAAAGACCTTATTTTGAGAAAGGATACATGAATAGTTTTGTTAACCGTTGATATTTGTCAGATTGCATTTCATCAAAACACTTAGTAAACATAATAATTGTTCATTAAAATTTCACAAAGACAATAAAAACATCTGCTTAAAAATAAAAGATTTATTTATATAAACTAATCATTACATTTTCATTGGAGAGCTACATGTAAAATGCATGTCAGTCATGAAGGAAGAGCCATTTTATCAAAAAGGTAATATTAATCCAAAGATTTTGACATCAAATTCAAGATTAAAACATATCCCAACTTACTATTTCTACAGTTGGTTTCATTGAACCCTTCAGTACAATTACACTGGTAATCATTGATCAAATCTATACAAGTTCCATTGTTCAGACAAGGTTGAGATGCACACTCATCGATATCTAAAGTGAGGAACGTACACTATGTTTATCATTAATTCAAGACAACCATTAAAGTAATAATTGAGGGGACATCTATATTGTATTTTAATTGAAGTAACGAAAATCTTAGCATTAATAGTGCTTACTGTTTTCACAATTTGTTTCATTGAATCCTGCAACACAATCACATTGGTAATCATTCACTAGGTCAGTACATGTTCCATTGTTTTGACAAGGATTTGGTTGGCAGTCATCAATATCTGTGTATGCACAAAAGTAAATGTACAAAGATCTAATTTTGAGAAAGGATACATGAATATTTTTGTTAACCGTTGATATTTGTCAGATTGCATTTCATCAAAACACTTAGTAAACATAATAATTGTTCATTAAAATTTCACAAAGACAATAAAAATATCTGCTTAAAAATGAAAGATTTTTTAAGATAAACTAATCATTACATTTTCATTGGAGAGCTACATGTAAAATGCATGTCAGTCATGAAGGAAAAGCCTTTTTAACAAAAAGGTAATATTAATCCAAAGATTTTGACATCAAAATCAAGATTAAAACATATCCCAACTTACTATTTCTACAGTTGGTTTCATTGAACCCTTCAATACAATTACACTGGTAATCATTGATCAAATCTATACAAGTTCCATTGTTCTGACAAGGTTGAGATGCACACTCATCGATATCTAAAGTGAGGAACGGACAGTATGTTTATCATGAATTCAAGACAACCATTAAAGTAATAATTGAGGGGACATCTGTATTGTATTTTAATTGAAGTAACGAAAATCTTAGCATTAATAGTGCTTACTGTTTTCAAAATTTGTTTCATTGAATCCTGCAACACAATCACATTGGTAATCATTCACTAGGTCATTACATGTTCCATTGTTTTGACAAGGATTTGGTTGGCAGTCATCAATATCTGTGTATGCACAAAAGTAAATGTACAAAGATCTTATTTTGAGAAAGGATACATGAATATGTTTGTTAACCGTTGATATTTGTCAGATTGCATTTCATCAAAACACTTAGTAAACATAATAATTGTTCATTAAAATTTCACAAAGACAATAAAAACATCTGCTTAAAAATAAAAGATTTTTTTATATAAACTAATCATTACATTTTCATTGGAGAGCTACATGTCAAATGCATGTCAGTCATGAAGGAAGAGCCTTTTTATCAAAAAGGTAATATGAATCCAAAGATTTTGACATCAAATTCAAGATTAAACATATCCCAACTTACTATTTCTACAGTTGGTTTCATTGAACCCTTCAGTACAATTACAATGGTAATCATTGATCAAATCTATACAAGTTCCATTGTTCAGACAAGGTTGAGATGCACACTCATCGATATCTAAAGTGAGGAACGGACAGTATGTTTATCATTAATTCAAGACAACCAATAAAGTAATAACTGTGGGTAAATCTATGTTGTATTTATTTGAAGAAACGAAAATCTAAGCATTTATAGTGCTTACTGTTTTCACAATTTGTTTCATTGAATCCTGCAACACAATCACATTGGTAATCATTCACTAGGTCATTACATGTTCCATTGTTTTGACAAGGATTTGGTTGGCAGTCATCAATATCTGTGTATGCACAAAAGTAAATGTACAAAGATCTTATTTTGAGAAAGGATACATGAATATGTTTGTTAACCGTTGATATTTGTCAGATTGCATTTCATCAAAACACTTAGTACACATAATAATTGTTCATTAAAATTTCACAAAGACAATAAAAACATCTGCTTAAAAGTTAAAGATTTTCATATAAACTAATCATTACATTTTTATTGAGGAGCTATAAGGCATGTCATCGATAGCAGTTTTAAGCTTTTTTTATTTCATTTCCGGTTTAGAGTTAATTTATTCGGAATGAACGAAGAGCCTTATTTTAAAAAAAAAAACTATAATTAACCCAAAAATGTTGACATCAACTTCAATCTTTAAACATATTCCAACTTACTATTTGCACAGTTAGTTTCATTGAACCCGTCTGTACAGTTACACTGGTATTCATCGATCAGATCTATACAAGTTCCATTGTTCTGACAAGGTTGAGATGCACACTCATCGATATCTAAAGTGAGGAATGGACAGTATGTTTATCATGAATTCAAGACAACCATTAAAGTAATAGCTGTGGGTAAATCTATGTTGTATATATTTGAAGAAACGAAAATCTTAGCATTAATAGTGCTTACTGTTTTCACAATTTGTTTCATTGAATCCTGCAACACAATCACATTGGTAATCATTCACTAGGTCATTACATGTTCCATTGTTTTGACAAGGATTTGGTTGGCAGTCATCAATATCTGTGTATGCACAAAAGTAAATGTACAAAGATCTTATTTTGAGAAAGGATACATGAATATTTTTGTTAACCGTTGATATTTGTCAGATTGCATGTCATCAAAACACTTAGTAAACATAATAATTGTTCATTAAAATTTCACAAAGACAATAAAAACATCTGCTTAAAAATAAAAGATTTTTTTATATAAACTAATCATTACATTTTCATTGGAGAGCTACATGTCAAATGCATGTCAGTCATGAAGGAAGAGCCTTTTTATCAAAAAGGTAATATTAATCCAAAGATTTTGACATCAAATTCAAGATTAAAACATATCCCAACTTACTATTTCTACAGTTGGTTTCATTGAACCCTTCAGTACAATTACACTGGTAATCATTGATCAAATCTATACAAGTTCCATTGTTCTGACAAGGTTGAGATGCACACTCATCGATATCTAAAGTGAGGAACGTACACTATGTTTATCATTAATTCAAGAGAACCATTAAAGTAATAATTGAGGGGACATCTATATTGTATTTTAATTGAAGTAACGAAAATCTTAGCATTAATAGTGCTTACTGTTTTCACAGTTTGTTTCATTGAATCCTGCAACACAATCACATTGGTAATCATTCACTAGGTCATTACATGTTCCATTGTTTTGACAAGGATTTGGTTGGCAGTCATCAATATCTGTGTATGCACAAAAGTAAATGTACAAAGATCTTATTTTGAGAAAGGATACATGAATAGTTTTGTTAACCGTTGATATTTGTCAGATTGCATTTCATCAAAACACTTAGTAAACATAATAATTGTTCATTAAAATTTCACAAAGACAATAAAAACATCTGCTTAAAAGTTAAAGATTTTTTAAGATAAACTAATCATTACATTTTTATTGAGGAGCTATAATGCATGTCATCGATAGCAGTTTTAAGCTTTATTTATTTCATTTCCGGTTTAGAGTTAATTTATTCGGAATGAACGAAGAGCCTTATTTTAAAAAAAAAACTATAATTAACCCAAAAATGTTGACATCAACTTCAATCCTTAAACATATTCCAACTTACTATTTGCACAGTTAGTTTCATTGAACCCGTCTGTACAGTTACACTGGTATTCTTCGATCAGATCTATACAAGTTCCATTGTTCTGACAAGGTTGAGATGCACACTCATCGATATCTAAAGTGAGGAATGGACAGTATGTTTATAATGAATTCAAGACAACCATTAAAGTAATAGCTGTGGGTAAATCTATGTTGTATGTATTTGAAGAAACGAAAATCTTAGCATTAATAGTGCTTACTGTTTTCACAATTTGTTTCATTGAATCCTGCAACACAATCACATTGGTAATCATTCACTAGGTCATTACATGTTCCATTGTTTTGACAAGGATTTGGTTGGCAGTCATCAATATCTGTGTATGCACAAAAGTAAATGTACAAAGATCTTATTTTGAGAAAGGATACATGAATATTTTTGTTAACCGTTGATATTTGTCAGATTGCATGTCATCAAAACACTTAGTAAACATAATAATTGTTCATTAAAATTTCACAAAGACAATAAAAACATCTGCTTAAAAATGAAAGATTTTTTAAGATAAACTAATCATTACATTTTCATTGGAGAGCTACATGTAAAATGCATGTCAGTCATGAAGGAAGAGCCTTTTTATCAAAAAGGTAATATTAATCCAAAGATTTTGACATCAAATTCAAGATTAAAACATATCCCAACTTACTATTTCTACAGTTGGTTTCATTGAACCCTTCAGTACAATTACACTGGTAATCATTGATCAAATCTATACAAGTTCCATTGTTCAGACAAGGTTGAGATGCACACTCATCGATATCTAAAGTGAGGAACATACACTATGTTTATCATTAATTCAAGACAACCATTAAAGTAATAATTGAGGGGACATCTATACTGTATTTTAATTGAAGTAACGAAAATCTTAGCATTAATAGTGCTTACTGTTTTCACAATTTGTTTCATTGAATCCTGCAACACAATCACATTGGTAATCATTCACTAGGTCATTACATGTTCCATTGTTTTGACAAGGATTTGGTTGGCAGTCATCAATATCTGTGTATGCACAAAAGTAAATGTACAAAGATCTTATTTTGAGAAAGGATACTTGAATATTTTTGTTAACCGTTGATATTTGTCAGATTGCATTTCATCAAAACACTTAGTAAACATAATAATTGTTCATTAAAATTTCACAAAGACAATAAAAACATCTGCTTTAAAGTTAAAGATTTTCATATAAACTAATCATTACATTTTTATTGAAGAGCTATAATGCATGTCATCGATAGCAGTTTTAAGCTTTATTTATTTCATTTCCGGTTTAGAGTTAATTTATACGGAATGAACGAAGAGCTTTATTTTTAAAAAAAAAACTATAATTAACCTAACAATGTTGACATCAACTTCAATCCTTAAACATATTCCAACTTACTATTTGCACAGTTAGTTTCATTGAACCCGTCTGTACAGTTACACTGGTATTCATCGATCAGATCTATACAAGTTCCATTGTTCAGACAAGGTTGAGATGCACACTCATCGATATCTAAAGTGAGGAACGGACAGTATGTTTATCATGAATTCAAGACAACCATTAAAGTAATAGCTGTGGGTAAATCTATGTTGTATGTATTTGAAGAAACGAAAATCTTAGCATTAATAGTGCTTACTGTTTTCACAATTTGTTTCATTGAATCCTGCAACACAATCACATTGGTAATCATTCACTAGGTCATTACATGTTCCATTGTTTTGACAAGGATTTGGTTGGCAGTCATCAATATCTGTGTATGCACAAAAGTAAATGTACAAAGATCTTATTTTGAGAAAGGATACATGAATAGTTTTGTTAACCGTTGATATTTGTCAGATTGCATTTCATCAAAACACTTAGTAAACATAATAATTGTTCATTAAAATTTCACAAAGACAATAAAAACATCTGCTTAAAAATAAAAGATTTATTTATATAAACTAATCATTACATTTTCATTGGAGAGCTACATGTAAAATGCATGTCAGTCATGAAGGAAGAGCCTTTTTATCAAAAAGGTAATATTAATCCAAAGATTTTGACATCAAATTCAAGATTAAAACATATCCCAACTTACTATTTCTACAGTTGGTTTCATTGAACCCTTCAGTACAATTACACTGGTAATCATTGATCAAATCTATACAAGTTCCATTGTTCAGACAAGGTTGAGATGCACACTCATCGATATCTAAAGTGAGGAACGTACACTATGTTTATCATTAATTCAAGACAACCATTAAAGTAATAATTGAGGGGACATCTATATTGTATTTTAATTGAAGTAACGAAAATCTTAGCATTAATAGTGCTTACTGTTTTCACAATTTGTTTCATTGAATCCTGTTACACAATCACATTGGTAGTCATTCACTAGGTCGTTACATGTTCCATTGTTTTGACAAGGATTTGGTTGGCAGTCATCAATATCTGTGTATGTACAAAAGTAAATGTACAAAGATTTTATTTTGAGAAAGGATAGATGAATATTTTTGTTAACCGTTGATATTTGTCAGATTGCATTTCATTTAAAACACTAAGTAAACATAATAATTATTCATTAAAATTTACAAAGACAATAAAAACATCTGCTTAAAAATGAAAGATTTTTTAAGATAAACTAATTATTAAATTTTCATTGGAGAGCTACATGTAAAATACATGTCAGTCATGAAGGAAGAGCCTTTTTATCAAAAAGGTAATATGAATCCAAAGATTTTGACATCAAATTCAAGATTAAAACATATCCCAACTTACTATTTCTACAGTTGGTTTCATTGAACCCTTCAGTACAATTACACTGGTAATCATTGATCAAATCTATACAAGTTCCATTGTTCAGACAAGGTTGAGATGCACACTCATCGATATCTAAAGTGAGGAACATACACTATGTTTATCATTAATTCAAGACAAGCATTAAAGTAATAATTGAGGGGATATCTATATTGTATTTTAATTGAAGTAACGAAAATCTTAGCATTAATAGTGCTTACTGTTTTCACAATTTGTTTCATTGAATCCTGCAACACAATCACATTGGTAATCATTCACTAGGTCATTACATGTTCCATTGTTTTGACAAGGATTTGGTTGGCAGTCATCAATATCTGTGTATGCACAAAAGTAAATGTACAAAGATCTTATTTTGAGAAAGGATACATGAATATGTTTGTTAACCGTTGATATTTGTCAGATTGCATTTCATTTAAAACACTAAGTAAACATAATAATTATTCATTAAAATTTACAAAGACAATAAAAACATCTGCTTAAAAATGAAAGATTTTTTAAGATAAACTAATTATTAAATTTTCATTGGAGAGCTACATGTAAAATGCATGTCAGTCATGAAGGAAGAGCCTTTTTATCAAAAAGGTAATATGAATCCAAAGATTTTGACATCAAATTCAAGATTAAAACATATCCCAACTTACTATTTCTACAGTTGGTTTCATTGAACCCTTCAGTACAATTACACTGGTAATCATTGATCAAATCTATACAAGTTCCATTGTTCTGACAAGGTTGAGATGCACACTCATCGATATCTAAAGTGAGGAACGTACACTATGTTTATCATTAATCCAAGACAACCATTAAAGTAATAATTGAGGGGACATCTATATTGTATTTTAATTGAAGTAACGAAAATCTTAGCATTAATAGTGCTTACTGTTTTCACAATTTGTTTCATTGAATCCTGCAACACAATCACATTGGTAATCATTCACTAGGTCATTACATGTTCCATTGTTTTGACAAGGATTTGGTTGGCAGTCATCAATATCTGTGTATGCACAAAAGTAAATGTACAAAGATCTTATTTTGAGAAAGGATACATGAATATTTTTGTTAACCGTTGATATTTGTCAGATTGCATTTCATTTAAAACACTAAGTAAACATAATAATTATTCATTAAAATTTACAAAGACAATAAAAACATCTGCTTAAAAATGAAAGATTTTTTTATATAAACTAATCATTACATTTTCATTGGAGAGCTACATGTAAAATGCATGTCAGTCATGAAGGAAGAGCCTTTTTATCAAAAAGGTAATATTAATCCAAAGATTTTGACATCAAAATCAAGATTAAAACATATCTCAACTTACTATTTCTACAGTTGGTTTCATTGAACCCTTCAGTACAATTACACTGGTAATCATTGATCAAATCTATACAAGTTCCATTGTTCTGACAAGGTTGAGATGCACACTCATCGATATCTAAAGTGAGGAACGTACACTATGTTTATCATTAATCCAAGACAACCATTAAAGTAATAATTGAGGGGACATCTATATTGTATTTTAATTGAAGTAACGAAAATCTTAGCATTAATAGTGCTTACTGTTTTCACAATTTGTTTCATTGAATCCTGCAACACAATCACATTGGTAGTCATTCACTAGGTCATTACATGTTCCATTGTTTTGACAAGGATTTGGTTGGCAGTCATCAATATCTGTGTATGCACAAAAGTAAATGTACAAAGATCTTATTTTGAGAAAGGATACATGAATATTTTTGTTAACCGTTGATATTTGTCAGATTGCATTTCATCAAAACACTTAGTAAACATAATAATTGTTCATTAAAATTTCACAAAGACAATAAAAACATCTGCTTAAAAATGAAAGATTTTTTAAGATAAACTAATCATTACATTTTTATTGAGGAGCTATAATGCATGTCATCGATAGCAGTTTTAAGCTTTATTTATTTCATTTCCGGTTTAGAGTTAATTTATTCGGAATGAACGAAGAGCCTTATTTTAAAAAAAAAACTATAATTAACCCAAAAATGTTGACATCAACTTCAATCCTTAAACATATTCCAACTTACTATTTGCACAGTTAGTTTCATTGAACCCGTCTGTACAGTTACATTGGTATTCATCGATCAGATCTATACAAGTTCCATTGTTCTGACAAGGTTGAGATGCACACTCATCGATATCTAAAGTGAGGAACGGACAGTATGTTTATCATGAATTCAAGACAACCATGAAAGTAATAGCTGTTGGTAAATCTATGTTGTATGTATTTGAAGAAACGAAAATCTTAGCATTAATAGTGCTTACTGTTTTCACAATTTGTTTCATTGAATCCTGCAACACAATCACATTGGTAATCATTCACTAGGTCAGTACATGTTCCATTGTTTTGACAAGGATTTGGTTGGCAGTCATCAATATCTATGTATGCACAAAAGTAAATGTACAAAGATCTTATTTTGAGAAAGGATACATGAATATTTTTGTTAACCGTTGATATTTGTCAGATTGCATTTCATCAAAACACTTAGTAAACATAATAATTGTTCATTAAAATTTCACAAAGACAATAAAAACATCTGCTTAAAAATGAAAGATTTTTTAAGATAAACTAATCATTACATTTTCATTGGAGAGCTACATGTCAAATGCATGTCAGTCATGAAGGAAGAGCCTTTGTATCAAAAAGGTAATATTAATCCAAAGATTTTGACATCAAATTCAAGATTAAAACATATCCCAACTTACTATTTCTACAGTTGGTTTCATTGAACCCTTCAGTACAATTACACTGGTAATCATTGATCAAATCTATACAAGTTCCATTGTTCTGACAAGGTTGAGATGCACACTCATCGATATCTAAAGTGAGGAACATACACTATGTTTATCATTAATTTAAGACAACCATTAAAGTAATAATTGAGGGGACATCTATATTGTATTTTAATTGAAGTAACGAAAATCTTAGCATTAATAGTGCTTACTGTTTTCACAATTTGTTTCATTGAATCCTGCAACACAATCACATTGGTAATCATTCACTAGGTCATTACATGTTCCATTGTTTTGACAAGGATTTGGTTGGCAGTCATCAATATCTGTGTATGCACAAAAGTAAATGTACAAAGATCTTATTTTGAGAAAGGATACATGAATATTTTTGTTAACCGTTGATATTTGTCAGATTGCATTTCATCAAAACACTTAGTAAACATAATAATTGTTCATTAAAATTTCACAAAGACAATAAAAACATCTGCTTAAAAATAAAAGATTTTTTTATATAAACTAATCATTACATTTTCATTGGAGAGCTACATGTAAAATGCATGTCAGTCATGAAGGAAGAGCCTTTGTATCAAAAAGGTAATATTAATCCAAAGATTTTGACATCAAATTCAAGATTAAAACATATCCCAACTTACTATTTCTACAGTTGGTTTCATTGAACCCTTCAGTACAATTACACTGGTAATCATTGATCAAATCTATACAAGTTCCATTGTTCAGACAAGGTTGAGATGCACACTCATCGATATCTAAAGTGAGGAACATACACTATGTTTATCATTAATTCAAGACAACCATTAAAGTAATAATTGAGGGGACATCTATATTGTATTTTAATTGAAGTAACGAAAATCTTAGCATTAATAGTGCTTACTGTTTTCACAATTTGTTTCATTGAATCCTGCAACACAATCACATTGGTAATCATTCACTAGGTCATTACATGTTCCATTGTTTTGACAAGGATTTGGTTGGCAGTCATCAATATCTGTGTATGCACAAAAGTAAATGTACAAAGATCTTATTTTGAGAAAGGATACATGAATATTTTTGTTAACCGTTGATATTTGTCAGATTGCATTTCATCAAAACACTTAGTAAACATAATAATTGTTCATTAAAATTTCACAAAGACAATAAAAACATCTGCTTAAAAATGAAAGATTTTTTAAGATAAACTAATCATTACATTTTCATTGGAGAGCTACATGTAAAATGCATGTCAGTCATGAAGGAAGAGCCTTTGTATCAAAAAGGTAATATTAATCCAAAGATTTTGACATCAAATTCAAGATTAAAACATATCCCAACTTACTATTTCTACAGTTGGTTTCATTGAACCCTTCAGTACAATTACACTGGTAATCATTGATCAAATCTATACAAGTTCCATTGTTCAGACAAGGTTGAGATGCACACTCATCGATATCTAAAGTGAGGAACATACACTATGTTTATCATTAATCCAAGACAACCATTAAAGTAATAATTGAGGGGACATCTATATTGTATTTTAATTGAAGTAACGAAAATCTTAGCATTAATAGTGCTTACTGTTTTCACAATTTGTTTCATTGAATCCTGCAACACAATCACATTGGTAATCATTCACTAGGTCATAACATGTTCCATTGTTTTGACAAGGATTTGGTTCGCAGTCATCAATATCTGTGTATGTACAAAAGTAAATGTACAAAGATCTTATTTTGAGAAAGGATACATGAATATTTTTGTTAACTCTTTATATTTGTCAGATTGCATTTCATTAAAAACACCTAGGAAACATAATAATTATTCATTAAAATTTCACAAAGACAATAAAAACCTCTACTTAAAAATAAAAGATGTTTTTATATAAACAAATCATTACATTTTCATTGGAGGGCTACATGTAAAATGCATGTCATACATGAACGAAGAGCCTTTTTATAAAAAAAGGTACAATTAATCAAAAGATTTCGACATCAAATTCAAGATTAAAACATTTCACAACTTACTATTTGCACAGTTGGTTTCATTGAATCCTTCAGTACAATTACACTGGTAATCATTGATCAAATCTCTACAAGTTCCATTGTTCTGACAGGGTTGAGATGCACACTCATCGATATCTAAAGTGAGGAACGTGCAGTATGTTTATCATTAATTCAAGACAACCATTAAATTAATAATTGAGGGGACGTCTACATTGTATTTTATTTGAAGAAACGAAAATCCTAGCATTAATAATGCTTACTGTTTTCACAATTTGTTTCATTGAATCCTGCAACACAATCACATTGGTAGTCATTCACTAGGTCATTACATATTCCATTGTTTTGACAAGGATTTGGTTGGCAGTCATCAATATCTGTGTATGTACAAAAGTAAATGTACAAAGATCTTATTTTGAGAAAGGATAAATGAATATTTTTGTTAATCGTTGATATTTGTCAGATTGCATTTCATTAAGAAATACTTTTGAAACATAATGCTTATTCATTAAAATTTCATATAAACAATAAAAATATCTACTTAAAAATAAAAGTTTTAAACTAATGAATACAGTTTTATTGGAACACTACATGTATAATGCATCGATTGCATTTTATTTTTAAATTTTTTTTTTTTTCATTTTCGATATAGAGTTAATTTAATCGGAATGAACCAAGAACCTTTATATAAAAAAGGGTAAAATTAACCCAAAAATTTTGACAACAACAATATCAAAACATATCCCAACTTACTATTTGTACAATTGGTTTCATTGAACCCTTCAGTACAATTACACTGGTAATCATTGATCAGATCTATACAAGTTCCGTTGTTCTGACAAGGTTTAGATGCACACTCATCGATATCTAAAGTGAGGAACGTACAGTATGCTTATCATTGAGATCATTATAAAGTATATGTCACTCTTTTATCTCTGTTATCCTAGCAACAAACTCTTGACTTCGGTTGGTATGAATGAGTTTAATTTGAAAAATCATACTAGTATTCATGAGTTACCTCCGAAATTCACAGTAATACATCTTGATTCTGAGGATATCCTGCAAAAATATTGCATTATAAATTAATCAAACATAAAAATAATTTATTTTTTTTTCAAATATTTGATTATTCAGTTCAAAATGTCCCGGATAACTTGTTATGTGTTAAATTTTAAAAATGAAATCATTGTAGAAAATCAATGCTATGTTGACGATTGACAAAACCTAGTCCTTGCATTGAATGGGGGAATGATTTCATTGCCGTTCATTATTGCAAATAATCGAGCAGTATTTATAGATATATCCTCAAGAATTATGGAAAAGTAAAAAAAATGATAAAAGAGAAAAAAGAAAAATGAGTGAAAAACTCATTGAATAAAAGGAATTACAAAGAATAGCTATAAGTTTTTAAAGAAATGTTGAATAGTGTTGCAGGTGAAAAAGATTTACACTTCAAGAATTAATAAAATTATTGAAAAGTAAACCAAAAGAGTGAAAACAGCATACTCTTATAAAACAAGATGCCTATAGGCTTTGGCAGTCACCTGAGTACCATAGCCCTTTATTAATAAAAGGGGTGAAGGAGAGTCGGAGAAAGCTCGGAATAAATACATGTATACACCAGCGCTGCAGGTGCCAAGAATTGATAACTTTTGGTAAAAAGAGAACTGCAGGCCCTTAATGGTCAATCTTTTATTATGTTTAAAATATATTTTATTATAAGTTAAAGTAGATTTTGTAATATATGGCAGCAATAGGTTACCCGAGAGTCTCAAGTGACTTAAACAATTACAAGTTCCCTAAATGGCCATACCCCCCCCCCTTAAAAAAATTAATAAAAAACCTCAACCCCTGTCCAATTGGCGGTGAATTTCACAATTTTAGAAATACATTTTCACTTCTGTAGATACCTATTTAAACGTGAAGAATTATTATCGCCATAAAATTGCGAGAAGCACATCTGCGAATTTTAAAATCAGATATAAACTAAATGAAACTATGATAAAAGCTCGGGGTTCACGATTTTATATTCTCGCGATTTGATAATAAAATGATTAAATCGCGGAATTAAGTATTTGCGTGAAATAAGAAATCTACAGTACGTGGCCATATTGGCCCTACCCAAGGGTCCTGAACCGCTGACCCAGGGGTAATGAATTCCATAATTTAGGTAGAGGGCTTCCTGAATAGCATAACTATGCTTTCACTTTATCTAAACCTGCTGTTGATGTAGAGAAGAATATTTTCTAAAATTTAATACATGTTCACTATATTGACATATTGGCCCTGCCCTAGGGCCTAAATCCCCAACGCAGGGCCCATGAATTTCAAAAAACTGATGTATCGCTTCATGAACACCAGATTCATGTATTCAGTCTATTGCCCACTGCTGTGGATACAGAGAAGATATTCTAAGAATTAATACCTTTTCACCACTAGTATATCGCCATATTGATCTGCCATAGGGCCTGAACCCCCGACACAGGGACCATGAATTTTACAATTTAAGTAGAATATTTGCTTGGATGGACCCCTCCATGAGGCCCCGCGGGTGGTATGGTCATAAATTTCATAATTTATATTCCTTTTATCCCAGAGATGCTTCAAACTAAAAATGGTAATAATTCGCCTTGTAGTTTTCAGGAAGAAGTTAAAAATGTAAAATTATTAATGCAAGACCGACGACGCACATGGACGCACAACGACGGACGAAGAACACATAAATTGGTGCACTTCCTTATTTTCTAACTTGATTTGCATTCATTTTATGTCAGCATATCTAAAGAACAAATAAAAAAAAAAAACAGAGAGAGAGAGAGAAGATTGATCTCTTGCCCCATTGGGCAAAGGCTTTCATGATATCTTAACTTTTGTTGACAACTTCATTCATTTTTCTTTCTAAATATGTATTCATCTCTTGCATTCAAATTCAACAGCAGAACAAAAGAATAATTTTTTTTTAAAAACATAGTGCTGGTATGCCCCCCCCCCCCCCCGCGAAAGGCAGAACCCCTGCCTTAGGTATCATTTATTTTCATTTAAGAAGACAGCTTTATGGTCTTTCTAAATATGCAGTAGATTTCTATTCCGTATCAGTATAAGTTAAGAAGATTTTTAAACATTATAAACATCAACTCTGAAATATAATTTTTGCCACATCCTGCACCTAGACCCCCTACCTTGGTATTCATTAAATTTAATATTTTTGTAGAGGGCTTTATAGTTTTTCTTAAATATACAATTTGGTGCCCATCCATAGAGTGTCAAAACCCTTATCTTGGAGGACATGAAATTTACAATTTTGGTAGAGGGCTATATGGTCTTTTTAAATATGAAGTCAGTTTCATTATATTTTTAGCAGAAGTAAAGAAGAAGATTTTTAAACAGTATATGCACTAACACAACAATACCATTTTGGCCCCGCCATAGAATTAAAACCCCTATCCCGGGGGACGTGAAATTTATAATTTTAGTAGAGGGCTTCCCGTTCTACATAACTATGAATTCAGTTTTTCTTTCAGATGTGCGGAAGAAAAGAGACGATTTTTGAAAAATGGTCAAATGTTGACCATTTTGGTTCGATTTTTGAAAAATGGTCAAATGTTGACCATTTTGGTTCGCCCCTAGGGCCCCTATGGACTATAGTAATGAAATTTATAATCCATGTTTCCCTTATCCCCAAGATGCATCATACCAAATTTGAAAAGAATTGGACATCACTGATGATGTAGTTTTCAAGAAGAAGTTACAAATGTTTAATTGTTAACACACGACATGGGACGCACGACGACAGACGACGTCAGACGAAAACTAATTGCAATAGTGTGACTCAGGTGACCTAAAAAAAACTGTAAAAGAAACAAAGAAAAGATCGAACACGGAAGGATATGAGAAAAACAGCTGATTCCAAATAAGAAAACACACTGGTAATATTGACTGAGAGAGGGTTAAAATTATAGATATTGTATCATAAAATACTTAACTTTCATTTGTCTCTGCTGAAAAGCACATTACTTGAGTTGCTTTGAGATCATCGTTATTAGAGACCAGCGACATTGTGACCTCAAACTCATTTGTCCCATGTTGGACGATTGTCGACATTGTAAAATTGAGAGGCGACATAATATGGAATTTGGTTACACTGAAATATATTGAGGCATATTGCATTAGAAAGGTTTCGAAAATGCCTCATAGCCCTCTTACTTTATCTTTCATTATTAAAGCTACCTCATTAGAAAATGAATAAAAAAGAATAATAATGATAGAAATATCATATTGAGATTGTACATGAATAAGACAATCTGAGTGATAGAAATATCATATTGAGTTTATACGTGAATAAGAGTCTGACTGATCGACTTCAAACTGAAGTGGATAAAAAGACAAAATCACATGTATATCAACAAAACGTTAAATATAAGTTTTCTTCAGCGCTGATTCATCACACTAAATATTTTTTTCAAACAAACATTTGTCGCTGTTTCGAGAGAAGATAACCTAAGGTCCAATCTATTTTCGAAAAATATGAATGGAAATTGTTTTATATTTTATGTTTTCTTAAAAATCTAATATCGATATAAACGCTGGTCGTCTGTTAATTGTTTGTAAATATGAAAAATAAAATTGAACATTTTATCTTAGAGAAATCCATTCCTGAATAGGCATAAACATATTTTGGATAATATCTTTCGAGAGCAAAAAGATGACTGCACTTAAGGGAATTTGAAAATTGCAACAAAAGTAATGTTGAAAATGGTCATATTTCTTTTAATTGTAGGAATTGCCAATGTCTTAACTGCAACTTTATGTAATTACATTAATATAAAGTTCATATTTACAAAGAACGAAGTCGTTTTCATAGGTAGGGGTCATTACATTTTCTTGAATCTCCATAGGATAATGAGGACGCCCACTTTTTTACAGACTTAATACATAGTCAGCGTTTGTCTATTGTTCTCCTTTTATAGGTAGTTGTATATTTATACATATAAGCTTATGCTAAAAGGAGATCAATAGACAAACATGCGCTCGTGGTAAAACAGACAAAAACCTGTTTCTTCTTGCGTTCGCGTTTTCTGCTGTTAACGATATACTTTGACGTGTTGAATATTATAATTTTCCACGTGATTTCTAACCCCAGGTAACTTTGTGAATACAAGACCCCATCACGTGACGTGTTAGGTAGCATGCATACTGTAAGACGATATCATTTATCCATGCATATTTCAATTCATTCCAATCGAGTGATGGTTTCTTCATTTCTCAGACATACCTTTAAGAGATTATCGGTTCTGTACGTTACTGGTTAATCTATTTGTTAATTCTTTTCGAACACGTAAATTGTTGACATCAGCTACTGGTTTACGATCATCAAGTGATCAATGGCTACTCATAATGGCTGATATAATATGCTATATATTTTCTTTTGAAACATTTCAAATTAAATAGCAGCCTGCAGAGAGAGAGAGAGAGAGAGAGAGAGAGAGAGAGAGAGAGAGAGAGAGAGAGATGTTCAATTATAGTACCGCTAATCTAAATTTAGACCACTCATCACAATATTAGATCAACCCGCCATGCATATTTATGAGTCTTATCTTCAATCAAGGGCAGACAAGTCTAAATTCCAGATATTTGCAGAGCAGTAAGAGTAAGAAAACAACGAATTATTTTATTGCAACGCAGTTCAACCCATTATGACATTAAATATCTATTGGAAAATGACTAAACTGTATGACAAATGATTTGAAGTAAAATTGAGAGAGGAATAAACGTAACAATAGTGACAGAAAAAGGGCCTAAAACACGGAGTTAAGTGCAGTCATCCTTTAATGATCCATTGCGTATTGTTGCGTATTATTTAAAATGAAAAAGATTAACTAATCTCATAATTAACAATTAATAAAAAATCAAAAATCGTGAAATTCAGGCGATATCATGTTAGGTTTTTTTGTATTTGTTTCGAATCATTCTTAGTAGCCCACATATACATGTACTAATGAACTTACGTTGCATTATTAACACGAGCTCTAGCATTAAGCTGTAAAGATCCATTTATCGCCTGTAATTTTTCTCCGGCAGTAGGTGTTGGATAGACAAAATATACGCTGTCGGAACAAAGAATGCCATTATCTACATTGATGATAAACTGCAATGGTACACTGCTTAAAGGGACACTGGATGACGAATCGGTGAAATCCTCAATCTGTAGAGCCACGGCGTAATTTCCGATAGTTACATCACTTATATTGCTATTGATATTAAATGAACAGGATGTCTGAAAAAAGAAGTGTCACTTTTGCAACAAAGCCGTCTATTTTAAAAATTCTGGTGAAAATCTAAAGAGAGAGAGAGAGAGAGAGAGAGAGAGAGAGAGAGAGAGAGAGAGAGAGAGGGGGGGGGGGTAATATCAGTATCAAACAATAAAATCACTTACTTCATTAAATGTCAGAAATGATACAGAGTTGCCACAGACAGAGGAACATTCGTTTGTTCCTGATGCAAAGCGACAGCGAACAGTATCTCCGTCAAAGTCCGCCACTACAAAGCGCAGATGTATTGTTTACGTACTAATTTACCTTCTGAATGCAGACTGTTGATATTGTTTTGAAGGGGCAAATTTGATGTTTTCTTTATAAATAATATAATACAAACATTGACCGGGTTTGAGGGCAACATTGATTATTTTAGCCCCCGAGGGACGAAGAATTGCCCGACGCGAAGCGGAGGGTAATATATATGTCACAAGGGGGGCTAATATAATCAATGTTACCCGAAAACACAGTCAACACTTGTTTTGTAATATGAAGAAACAAACCAAAAATCAAGAAAGGATTTGAAAACAAATCACTGTTATGTTCTTAGTTCAACATATATTTCACAAGTTCAATTTTGAGCTAAAACCATTTCTTATGTATCCTAGACATTACACTGTCTCTGATGATATTTTGCCACCTGTAGGAATCATGCTACAGAAAGTGTACCTGTTTTTACACCTCAATAAATCTCAATTCTTCAATCAATTATCTATAAATAGTGTATATAAGGGTACGTATACTTATATTACTGTTTTTGTCGATCGGCACGTTATACGATAGAAAAAAGCGTATTCTTCAATATATATGAAGGTTGTCCTGGCTACAACAACTATCTCTAAGGTCAGTCCGTTCATGTATATGGAGTTTGTGCCATCTATGTAGCCTAAGTTTTGATCGATCAAAAATAATTAATGCAAAGTACGAAAAAGGTTTTAATAAATATCAATCATAATAGCTTCTTCAATTACACAGTTGATATCTTTACAATTAGGTATACAATGCATTTGGAAGCAGTTTTTAAGAGTTGAAGGGATGCTTACTGGAATTATCACAGCATACAATTTGGCTATGGTGGTGATTATATAAAATAATCAAATGCTCATGTACATTTAGGACTATATTTTCAGGCTGATGGAACTTGGACTAACCATATAGCAAATATACATGCAAAGGCCTGTAAGAGGTTGCTTAGAATATACTTAGATTATTAAAACATGTCATAGATAGAAATTCACTTATAAAAATATATTTTGCTTTTATTCGACCTTTTTTAGAGTACGCTGACATAGTTTGGGATAATTGTACACAAGCCAATGCAGAGTTGCTTGAAAAGGTACAGGTAGAAGCTGCAAGAATTATAATTACTTGGCTTAGAATTAATTCATCTAGAACATGTTTGTATGATGAACTGGGTTGGGAACCTTTTACTTCTTAGAAGAAGACAACATAAACTTCATTAAATGTATAAGATAGTTAATGGTATAGCACTAGATTATTTGTATGAAGTAATACATGCATTCTTCACAGTTCATCATATGCACAATTTAAGATCAGGATTAAAAAACTTTTGTTTACCAATTTTTAAAACTGTGTCATATTATAACAGTTTTTCCCCCCTTTTAGCTATTAAGCTCTGGAATACTAGTAATCTTTGTGAAAATATTAAAAAGTCTCCTTCATTTCCAATCTTTAATTAAAACAAAGCTTAAAAGCTTGGGAGTAAATGATGACTGCACTTAAGGAGATTTAAAAATTGCAACAAAATAACTGTTTAAAATGGGCATATTTCTTTTAATTGTAGGAATTGCCAATGTCTTAACTGCAACTTTATGTAATTACATTAATATAAAGTTCATATTTACAAAGAACGAAGTCGTTTTCATAGGTAGGGGTCATTACATTTTCTTGAATCTCCATAGGATAATGAGGACGCCCACTTTTTTACAGACTTAATACATAGTCAGCGCATGTTTGTCTATTGTTCTCCCTTTAATGGTAGTTGTATATTTATACATATAAGCTTGTGTTAAAAGGAGATCAATAGACAAACATGCGTTCATGGTAAAACAGATTAAAAAACTGTTTCTTCTTGCGTTCGCGTTCTCTGTTGTTAACGATATACTTTGACGTGTTGAATATTATAATTTTTCTAACCCCAGGTAACTTTGTGAATACAAGACCCCATCACGTGACGTGTTAGGTAGCATGCATACTGTTAGGCGATATTATTTATCTATGCATATTTCAATTCATTCCAATCGAGTGATGGTTTCTTCATTTCTCGGATATATCTTTAAGAGATTATCTGTTCTGTAAGTTATGGTTAAGCTATTTGCTAATTCTTTTTGAACACGTAAACTGTTGACATCAGCTACTTGTTTACGATCATCAATGGCTACTTATACTGGCCGATATTATATGCTATATATTTTCTTTTGAAACATTTCAAATTAAATGGCAACATGCAGAGAGAGAGAGAGAGAGAGAGAGAGAGAGAGAGAGAGAGAGAGAGAGTAAAATAATATAAAGAAGTCATCTTTTCTTGTGAATATTTCAATGTTGGTAGCAGAAAAGAAAATATTTTACATTGTCAACTTAGAAATAATGCTAGCAATCTTAATGCCCACTTAAAAACTCATTTTTATCTGATGTACAGCTATGTGAAAAATGTGGTTATTATATAGAAGACACTAAACATTATTTTATGAAGTGTCCATATTATAATTTTAGACTAGTACATAAACTAAATAATTTTGGTGTTGATATTGAACTTGAAATTCTCTTAAGGGGGAAAAGCCAATATTCATATAAATTTAAATGTGAAATTTTTTCCATTGTTCATGAATTTATTAAATCTAACAAAGAGATCTTAGCACTGTGTATCGATTTAGTCTAAGATATAGTTTTACTGATTTTCGGGTTTTATTCTTAATTTTATTAAGGCTGGGATAATCAATTAATCTATTAAATGTATATATTTCTTTTTTTTCTTTCTTTTTTTTCTTTTTTTTTTTTTTTACAATTATTTACTTTTTAAGATGTTTATAAAGTCTGTATTTAAGCACAATTCATCGAATTACTATCAATTACATGTGTATAACTAGATCAGAATATTATAATTTGGATACTCATAAATTGTTATATAACTCTATAATTCATTAATAATTAGATTTATGTTATTTACGAAATACATGTACATAAATATTAATAGCTAGATATGTATATTGTACTATACACTTATATATATATACTGAGGCCACAGGCCGAAGGGTGTATGGGATACATCCCGGGGTAAATTCCCGTACACCCTTGATTGGACCTGGATAACGAATTTATTTCCTATGTTATATAAATTTTTTAAATTATATTGTTTTACCAGTGCTTTGCAACTTCTGGTCTAAGATCACTCAGAATAAAGATAAATAAATTTTACAACATATTTTATTAATTAATCATTATAAATAATTTATTTTAGTTCAATTGTTAAACAGGGATTTTGTCAAAATATTTATTCATTTACTTCATTTAACGTTACTTTATTTTGCGCAAAGATCTATATGTGCACTTGTTAACAAGATTTGCATTGTGACGTCACATTTCATTTACACCCGGCTTCAGCAAGAGGTACGGAAATTTACACCTGGCTTATTCGCCAATCAAATCTCGTGTTACAAGTTAAATAGGAAAGAATGCCTGTTGTCCAATCCTATTGAATTTATTCAATAAAATATGTTTAAATAAATTAAGGAATGCGTATATTGATACATGTACGAAGACAGGTCAAACCGGTTAGAACTTTCAATATCGTGAAGACTTGTCAGTTTCTTTGTGAATTGCAATCGAGTTTCTTTAGATACAAAGGATGAATTAAGTGGATGTAAATATAATGTTATAAAGAAACTTTTTTTTTCCAAAAAGTGGACAGGTTATGCCCCCGTCTTTCCCTCTTGTCCGCTGTTGCTTCTTGCCTGATATATACTATACAACTATGGACTTCATTGTAGGTTGATATGTGGTAATATGGACCATGTCAAGTGATATCGACCGAAGACACAGAAAATGATGTCGACCGAGATGGCGAGTTGTCTAAGGTTAACATGTTAATATGGCTGCTCCATGAATGTTTTATATCCCTGACTAAGAGCGTATAAAATGGCTTTAAAGCGACGATACACAAATACTTCATACAAATAAACATCAATTTGAATATAAATATAAGCATTGAATGCCGCGCGGTATGATAATATGTCTGCACAGCATTGGTGTGTTATAGGACCGAAGAAATCCAAAAATAAGCATTCAATGCTTAAAATATGTAAAACTTGGCATTGTGTGAATATGCCATTTATTGACCAGATATATGACAAACAACTAAAGCACACCCAATATACATTCACCAATAATCTATAAACTAATCTAATAATTGGAAAAAGGTTTAATGGTAAAACATTTAAGCTTGAATATATTAAGTTGCAAATTAGTGCTTATCCCAGTTATTTATCATATAATGATTACAAAGTTCTTTGCAACATGTATATGGCGCTAATAAAAAGTTTAGCTGCATCTAATTGCACAAAAATTGTGGTACATATAAAAGGTTGTAAAAATGAATTACACAACTTACTAGCAGGGTGCAGAGATTATTTCAATTTATTTTCAATGCTATATCCCTCTGCGAAAACGTACATATATTAGATTTTAATTTTTAGTTAATGCTATGTTGTACGTTTGTGATTCTTAGTTATACATGTACTTACGGGAAACCGAGCAGTAAATAAGAGAAATTACGAAATTAAAAAGTCGTAGATTAGTCGTACGAACGACATCGTATGCCGTAATTACAAGATGATATATATTAGGTAGCAATGGACAGTTTCGGATAAAGTACCCGGTCAATATTTTTGTAAAATTGAGATTTGCTGTACTTGAAGTGCTATGAGTGTTGCTAAAATTCATGAAATGATTTTTAATGATTATCATTATTTAGAGGGATGTCGCTTGTTGAAATTGGAATGCAATATGTAGGCCCCTAGTGTTAAAAGGTGACGCACAAACCCATAATTTAGCAAATATCGAATTTTTACACGATTTCCACATATTTTATTTATCATATGAAAAGGTGAACTTTTGAAAAATTACAGTATTGAAATGTAAATAAATCAAATTAAAAAGAGAAAACATTGAGTTTCCCTTCCGCTTCATAGCCACGCAAGCGCAGGGGAATGTAATTAATGCAGCGTGGCATATATCATGAGCTAATATTTACATTCAATGTATATTTCCCCTTATGTTTGCATTGGAAATCTGCGATGTTTAATTTTCTATGTCGAATACACTTTGATTATTCATGCGCCATGTGCACAAATATACACGTCTTCACGTTTTGAGTATATTTATTTTTGTAAGATTAAATGAAACGTCCAATCTTACATAACACATTTGATATTTTCTTTTGAAAAATAATCATTAAATTATATCTACTCCTTCATAAAAAAGATTTTTCAGTACAAAGTTTCGCGGAAGCGAACTAAATAACATGTTAACATGACTGTTCCATGTATGTTTCATATCCCTTACTGAGAGCGTATATAATGGCTTTACAGCGACAATACACATATATTTCATAAAAATATACATTAGCATGAATATAAATATAAGCACTGAATGCTTATTTTTGGATGTCGTCGGTCCTGTAACACACCAAACGGTGCAGACAAATTATCATACAGCGCTAACGCGCGGTATTCAATTTATGTAAAATAACACGAGAAGTATGTTGATGGGACATAGTAAACAATACACCGGTAAGTTTCTGACATGTGATGGTGCAACATGCACACGGTACGGAAGGTCAACCCTTTGTAGGGAATAAGCTAGGGGGATCTAAAAAGCTAAAAAATCATAAATAATAGGTGAAATATGAAAGGGTCGAAATCTAAGAAAAAAACCCACTGTGTAGAACATTTTACATGTTCTGACTAGTAATTGTAAAGGTGTTTGTGCTGAATGGGTACTGAGGAAATTCTAGTTACAGAGTTCAGAAGACACACATCACCTGGCTACAGTAAATTGTATAAAGAAAAACCTGTCCCCTGCCACCTTAGTCGTAAGACATGATAGGTCGTTCTTAGAAAAAGAAGTCGTATATTAGGTGCTAAGTCGTATGTTCGATTTATTAAAACGTTGAAACGAGATAATAAGAGTTAGTCATACCTACGAGACAAAAAGTCGTAAGTAAGAGATAATAAGTTGTTCAAACGAAATTATCTTACGAGATGCTAAGTCATAATTCGTTCATATTGTACCCGAAATATAAAAAATAGACATAACCGTATGTCTAAGATGATATAAAAAGTATTGAATTAAAAACCACAGTTCAAACTGCATCTTTTACCTGGAATGTAAAATGTTGTTTCAGGTGACAAACATGTCTGAGATAATATAATAGATGAAGCCACAGACGAAACAGGTGATTGGTTTATTTTCCCAGTATCACTTCGCAGACTTAAATCAACAGTCATTCTGAGGCTCCAAAAACCAGAAGGATGAACAAGGGAAATCCAAACACCGCCACTAAATCTGAAAACATAAACTGAATCGTAGTAACAGCAATATACGGGAATGCATTTTTTTATTTACATGTTTCCAAATAAATATCAATTAACATATGTGCATAATATGTTACCTACAAGAAAATCTGTCAACTTCAGAGTGTAAAAATTCATTAAACACTATACACCACACGTTTATCAAAGAGCCAAATCCACTGTTCTATTTTTTAATTTGATACAGTGACAACATCTTCTTTATGAAAAAATTACTACAGTAGTTATACACTTACTAAAAGGACTGAATGGTCGTTGCTATTTTAGGCTATCTTTACCCCCTTAATAAATAAACATGATGATGTCAGACTCAAATTCCCAAAGGAGACGATTTGGCTGCTTATTTTAGCCAACGTAAAGGTGTACATTGATTAACAGTAATTAAGTGAATTTCACCTATTTTTTTACAATCAATTTATTAATTTGTTAAAAGAAAGATGTAAATATAAACAATAAAATGCTTTCTTTGGTGATTTATGCGGGTTATGAAGGTAGCGATCATTGCAGAAAAAAATTACATTTCCCGCTAACGCGTATACATTATACATTTATGAAATAAACGCGGAGCGCATGCAACTTTGATTAACGCCTTCGCTGCAAACCACGGCCAACATGTACGATCCTCTCACATCTAGGAGAGAGCTATGCGTACCCTAGACCGTGGCTTGAGACTATGGTTTAACGCCTGCTTATGTACAGAGAGAGAGAGAGAGAGAGAGAGAGAGAGAGAGAGAGAGAGAGAGAGAGAGAGTTTTGTATAGAATTTAAACACAAGATTTGAGAAAATTTAACTGTTCTGAGAAATCCTTAAGCTCTGACATTGCTTAAGCGTGTATAGATAACTCCGCCGAAGAAAACGAACCGTCCGTAGTTTTGTTTTGCTAGTGTTTCTTTGCTATGACGTCAGACTTGGAGCAAAATTACAGGGGCGTACAAAGGTATTTTCCAATTTTAGAAAATGTTTTTTGCGAAGGTCTTCGAGTATGCATCGGTACACTCTGGCGAAGCAAAAAAGCTTTTCCTATACACAATACAGGTTGTTTCCATACGGTACATGTCCTATAGCTATTAACGTTTATGTTATAATAAAGATGTATTTAGCCAATATTTATATAGGATTTTTATTATTTTTTTTATTATTATATAGAAATCAATAAATTGTATAATAAAGTAAAAAGTAAGTGCTAGCAAAAATATTTAAAGAAAATACATCAATTAAAATTCGAACACCAGAAAAAGTGTAGAAAAACCTCGTGCAACATACTGCAAAAAAATAAATAAATAAATGAATGAATTAAAAAAATAGAGTAAAAACTAACTATAAGCCATTATAGACAGAGACTCCTGTTTAATAAATCGATATTAAAGAAGCTTGGAAAATTAGTCTTTAACTCAAAGTATTTTTAGGAAGGGGTCTAGTCCCATTTTTGCATAAAATTCATTTTAGCAAAATTAAGTATAAAAAACCCTGTAAGTTTCATAAGAATTCTATTATCTGTCTCGTCTGCAAAACGGAAGATCAAAATTGGGTTGCGTTATTACATTCATATGATTAATAATGTATACATTTTTACTTTACATTAAGAATCTATAAATATAGATGAATAAATAAATAAATAAATAAATAAATAAATGTAGAGTGGAACCACGCTATAATTATGATTTTAAAGCAAGATTAACTATCTGAAAAATTGAAACCTTCTTCTAGCATTTGTTGCATACAAATCATTAATTTTTTTTCTTATACTACTTCTAAATTACGCAATTTGTTGTACTTGATACAAAATGTACATGTACATTGTATATACTAACTGAAGAATGACGGATGTTGATGTAGAATCGATATCAAATCTAGTGACTCCTCCTAGATCCGCCCAATTTTCAGAGGAACTGCTGTCTTTGCAATATCCTATCATTGTCACACTGCCTGTGCATCCACCAACACAACTCAATATGTCGCTTTGAGGGCCCGGGCAATGGGCAAACACATAGAAGACACGATGATTGATGAGTATCTACAGAAGGGTAAAAAAATCAAAATTAACACGAGTTAGCTTCAACCTAAATATTTTTATCAATAAACAATATAAAGCTCTACCATTCATTCAACTTAAAGGTGACTGAAAAGGTTCTAAATGACAAAGATTTGCCATTAAGTCACTTTTCCAAATCTTTCAGTTACTTGTAACATCCAGTTTACTGAATGGCAGAGTTTCAAGTTAACATATAAATACATGTACTTTAGATCATTTTTTAATTCACACGATGATTCCGAATTATTGTTACCTTATTCACTTTGTCATATTCTCTTCATGACATAACGTAGACATACGTGTAAAAACTTTTCTGGGAAAAAAAAACCAGCACTGCTTTCCATCTGCAACTTTTTTGGATTTAATGTGTTGCTATGTTGGTGAAAATTGTAGGGCATAGAATTTTTTTTTCAGATTCATTTTCGATTGAATATACATGAACAAATTCCTGAATTAAAATGAAATCTGAGTTTCTTTCTGGTTTTATTACCTTTTCCAATATTTAAACAATTATCTCCACACATTTTGTGAAATTACTACAAAGTTTTGCAGTATTTTTCACCTACTCGGTCGAACATTATTCAAATTTAAGGTGGAATAACACACCTGGAAAAAGTCACTGACATTAGCAGTAAATTATTTGATTATGAAAGATATAATGATAAATAAACTGTACATATGTCAAATAAGCGAAAAATTTGTAGTTTGGGGATAAAAAATGAATATCTAGAAAATGAATATCTAAAAAATCCAATCAGTAACAAAATAGCCCATATATCATTGTAAAATGCTAAAAAATGACAAAGTTCAGGTGAGCTAATTGGATCCTTTTTATTGTCATAATTGTATTTCCTCGAAGGTTCACATCAAAACATGGCTGTGACAAAATAATCCCAATTTTATCTTAGGATTAATATTTTCGCCGTTTTTGATTGCGACAGGCTAATTTTTTATGAGAATAAAATCGCATTGTTACATCTCTGATCATCTTATTTTTGTAATGATACAAAGTCTTTTTAATATTCGATATATATTGTTCCCGAGAAAGTGAAAAGACCAGGCCTCAGGATCATGAAGCAATCTTAGACTTAAGTCAAAAATTGTATATTGTCTTAATGTCTCTTGATTAAAAACACTGACAAAATTGAAATGCTATTAAAAGTGTCTTGATATAATGTTGTTAATTACAAATTTCAATCTTCATATCATGATAAACAATAATTTTATGACTGGTTGAAGTTTTGGCCTAAGTCTGAAATTGCTTCATGATCCTGAGGCCAGAGGATAAATTTTTAAACACAAACATATTTAACTTTGATGTAAACAAACTATCTTGCCACACTGGATGGGCTCGGGTTTTCTTTTTTTTTCTTCTTTTTTTTTTTTGGGGGGGGGGTATGTGTGTCTTGTTTTGTGTTCGGTAGATTGTTTGTTTGTTTGTTTTGTATTTTTGTATTTTTTTTTAAGGGAGGGGGGGCCTAATAAAATGTCAAGTCAGCATTTTATTTTTATTTTAAAAAGTCAGGATTTTTTCCCCAAACGTTCGCTTTCAATTTACGACGTATATCTAAAAATGTGTGATTTGGTAAGAATATACAGCGACTATTGTTGAAAAACCTACAAGCATACGCATTTTAAATTACTTTATCATGTCTCATATATTATCATACAGTTTCATATTACTTTATACGACGCGTTGATTTTTTCCATTTTTTTTTTATAAGACTACACTTTAGATAACATTATTTTCATAACTTATGACCCGTATGGACACATATCAATAATTTGATTTCTATTTAACACAGTCGCATTTATAATTCTTATGCAGGCGAGCTTTACTGTCTCCGAAGTTGTCAATGCTCGTTCAAATTATTGATGCATTGATCATCTTGATATTTATTCAATTATGCCGTTGATAAAGTAAGATATAATTTTCTGTTCGACTACTCTCAGTACTTTGATTATTTCCCTTATTGGCTGCTAGCTTCTACGGGCTTAGTGGTTGCTGTTAGTGGATGTTAGCTTCAGTCCGGTGGAATTATTACTCAAATGACCAATCTATCAAATACCTTGTTCGATGTCAAAACAATTTTTTCCGTTTCACTTTAAAAAAAATTAATAAAAATTCACATAAAATAATTCAAATCCGATATTGGTCTCTGTTTTGTAAAGTCATGCATATTTAAAGAAAGATTCTATATTTCTATCAAATAAAATATTTGTGTATCGAGGAACCTTGAATCGAAGTATTAAGAGGGTTCGATGGTTGTGACCATTTTTAGACTATTTAAATATCCTGAGAAGAAGAGCTCTCTATAAAGATATAGGAAACTACTAAATTTTAAAGCTAAATTTAAGTTGAAAGCAGATCTGATGGTTTGCTGACCACCTAGCCTCGTTAAGAACTCTGTATAAGGTAACACATTATACTTCAGTCCGTTGCTACACGGTGCTCACAGATGCACTGTATTTACTTTTACCTAGAATTGCTATTGAAACTTTATTAACGTAAAGAATAAAATCTTTAATGTGAACTACATGTAAATGATTTTTTTTACCTTATCAACGCTTTTAGAAATAATCTCTTTTTTATTATATTCGATCATTGTTTATTATCTCTTTAAGATTTACTAAAGTTAGGCACTGTTCACACGATTGATCTGAAAAAATAAAGTTCTACTCATGATTACAAATACAGCATTACAACAAATGTTTAGAATATCGATGTATATGTATTACGATGGTCAATCAAAAAATACGAATACTTTTGCCATAGCTATGTTATTTAACGTCATATAATTACTAAATTTAGCAGACATATTTAAGCAATTGTTTTAAACAATTTGAAAAAAAAAAGTTCATATATTTCTTTATTTCTAAGAATTATTAAGAATCTAATCCTGCAAAAATGAGGTCACGGCGCACGGTCAAACTTTGTGTTATGTTAACAATAAACCATGTTATTTTGAAAGCAATATCTCCATTAATTGAGCGTAAAACCAATTAATATTGAAATATAAAATTAAGAATTGTCATGATATTCTATGCACCAAATAACGACGGGATATATAGATTTTCTGAACAGATATTAGTAACTAAAGACGTATAGTCTGCTTTAAAATTGACTGAAAACATTGACGTCGCCGGACGTCACGGCGCAACGAAAAGTATAATTAGTATGGATTAAACTCGGGAAAAAAGCCGATACAAACTGTGAAAATGCTCAATGGTGAAAAAAATAAGTCAAAAATTCTTAGCACATTTGTTTTTAACTCTAACACATTTTGTTGGGTTGTAGTAAATGTATTTTAAACATCAAGCTCTATGAAAGAGAGTAACTATAATATCCGTAAATATTTGATCAAAAGAATGAACAACGTCATCTGACATTCAGGGATTTTCTCACTGTAAACAAAGAGACATGCAGTAAAAATATAAAAACCTCGAGGAACTAGCTTAAGATTTTCCAACAAATGTGAACAAATTAGATGTAAAGTGATATGGTGCCGATTTAAATTGTATGGTGAAAAGCACAAAAGATTCAGGGAGATATAAAGATTGAATATTTCTAATAACTGTTCGTGCGTCATTTTTAAGTCATGTTTTCAACGTTACCGTGCGCCGTGGTGACAAAACATAAAGATATTAAAATCGGGTAGCAATTTCAATAACATAAATGTTGGTGCATAAATTATTCTGTTAGTTATGACTTTAATGAAAAATATATGATAGACAGGCACATTGTCTTCGTATTTTTTGATTGACCCTCGTACGTAGAAGAAAACAAAACTAACTTAAAAAGATTTTTTTTTAAAATCACTTTCCCCTAGAAATGTAAATAAGAAGTATTCATATTCCTACGTTAGCTGCCTCCTTAGTCTTTCTCACGAAAATATATGTTATTCTTCGATTGACAATTTATTCACCAATGAATATTGCTTATATTACTACAACAATTATTCTTTCAATACATGATTATTGTTCGTTAATCATCACACAATTTCCTCTGAGAGAGAATGTTAATTACTCATTGTGTATGAATTTGTTTTTCTTTTGTTTTTGTTTTTTCAATTACGGAATGGCTATGCAACAGTACCAACACCTGCACAGATTTCTAATCACACACGTGTAGACCTGGCAATTTGCTGCCGATGCAATTCTAAAATCGCGATACACACGTGTAGGACCTGGCAATTTGCTGCCGATGCAATTCTAAAAATCGCGATAAAATATAGTTTAGCAAGCTGTGCATAAATTTTGTAAATCAAATATCGTTTTTAAATAATAAAGCTACATAAAATGTTGTTAAGAATTATTCATGGTAGAGTATCAAGTACAGTTCAGCAGATTTCTACACAAGTGCAACGTCATTTTACCGCCATATGTCGACGAGAGGAGAGACGTAACAGTTAACAATCAATTTGTGGCAATGTAAGTCTTGTGTTTTTGTATATGAAAAACCTATAATATATATATATATATATATATAACTAGCGATTTCTTTACAAGTTCGGTGTTTATAATTTCAAAATCAGCTGAACAGAAGTAAAATTCAAGTTTCAAAGTCAGATATCTTGGATACGGGGTAACCCATTTCTATTCTTTTTTTTTTTTACAGCAGGGGTCATTTTTCTACGGGGGCATTTCCCTTCATGTCTAACATGAAGAAAAATAGCCCCTGGGTCTTTTTTCTTCAGAAAAATCCAATTATTCTACAGCGGGCTTCTTTACACCGGCATGTTAATAGTGGGGTAATGCATTCAGAGACAAAACAAAAAGTAAGACACCAAGCGAATTAAAGGTAAATCTTTATTGGGAACTACTTTGAATACTAGAATCGTGTAGGGGAGGGGGGTAAATTTCACTTGTACACCATGTATATATACGAGCACCCTATCGGACATCATTAAGACGACCTTGAATATATCCCAAGAGACGCATACGATTTTCTATTTCTAAAAATGAAAGTTTAATGGAGAAGGATGTGAAAAACACGAAAACGCACATACCTGGGTTTCATTTACCGCGTTCCATGTTAGTAATCCTCCTCGAAAATGACTTGATAGCACACACGGAATTAGAGCAAAAAACGTTAGTGGATGCCAAATATACATGCTGGCTTTAGTAAGCGTTCACATATTTTGCATCTTTATTCTTTACTCCGCCTTGTAACTGGTTTCTGCTAGGAAACATCAAGACTTTTAAACTTCCTGGTTGGTTTCTTCTTACAAAGCTGTTCTGGATGACTGGAGAAGTTAACAATTATAATCTACAGCCCTTTTATTCAGGCAGTGATTAAGCATGTAAAAGACATATACAATTTCCTAAGACTCGATTTGTCAAGATAGATTCCGTACGTGTTTAAAAAAACCAGAAACTATTTATTGTATTTAAAATAATCAAATATGATTGCCGTGAAGAAATGCTCCTTGTATTCTTGTATGTACATTCTTAACTACTTTCCAACAAAAACCAGTGATACCCCGACTGTATAACTGTCAAATTAAAATAAGCACAAATCTTTGTACTTGTTTACAAGTTGTTTATAAATGCCACTGAGTTCTCGCGATCATTTGAATGTTAAATTAAACCCGGAGCATAATCATTATATATAAAGAGCACACACTTAATGATTTGTTTTGGCCGTTTTCGTCTTTTTGGTGTTAGATTTTTTGGGTCATAACATAAATGTAGGCTATTGTATTAACCCTTGACAGTGACTTGCAGCCAGCCAAAGGGGGTGTCATGTGGGAAACAAAGCCATTGCATTAACATTTTATTTGTAAACATGGATACATTTTGATAAATTTAACGAATTCGAAGGACATGTTAAACATGTTAATGTAGTGTTTTCTTTTAAAGGTGACCCCCTAGGCAATCATTTCATTTGTATAATGCATTTCCTATGTCTCAAATTATAAAAAATAAATCGTCCATATATGTCACTGCTGATCTTCATCTTCTATTGTGTTACGTTTAAAGTTATTTCATTGTGTTAACTTTAAAGATACGCCTCGATAAATCCTAATTTGTTCAGACTTTAGTTATTTACATGTACATTTAACACCATGGAAGGAATTCACAACTCAAATGATGTCTTAATTTACTAGAATGAATGCTTGTTACTTGAGAACCATTATATTTTTATCGGAGAGATTGTTTGCGTGTTCCTAAATAAGAGGCATAGTTTTCTTGTCCTTTAGATCAAATAGAATTGATATTGATATTACAAAAGTATATGGATGAAATGAGTTGTGTTGAACTCAAAGGATTAAATTCTTGAACTATGGTAGATTTTGTATTGCATTTGCATTCTGTGGAAAGGTATTTTCTTATGTTGTCCATTCAAAAATAACTAATAAAAACAAATCGTGGATTGAAATCATCAGTACATAGTTACTATTTTATTTATAAAAAATCTAATTTAAAATAAAAATCTTTATGTTAATCATTTTCTTTCTTGAAAATTTAAAATATTCATGTTTAATAAGATAAGGTTTATTGAGAATGACACACTAATATACAATTTAAGTATATGTACGTATTGATATGCGCAACTGTTCACTGATTATAGGCACTTTATTCTAGCTATAACGTCACAATACATTGCATCGAATATGTATTAACCATGTTCCATATACTATTACAGAACCATTCAGAATGCATTCTACATAGTTTTTAAATTGACTAGGTCGTTATATCATATTAAATTTCATGATTGCTGGTATCTCTGAGTCTTCTCCATTGACAGTTCATCTAGATATTCAATTCAATTCATCTCATTTAATTATTTTCTCTAAATCATATAAATGGTACAAGAGGTACATGTACATTATATATATAACATATTTACATATATACAGACTGAATGAGCAGAACTTGCTCATTTTGCGTTTGGAGAACAGATCTCATAAATTTTGGTTATGAAAATACATAGTTTTATGAAATAGAAAAAGAAAAAAAAAGAGTTGTTATTTGTCAGTAGATTACAAAACTTAATGATATTTGGTTGGACATCGCATTTTCTTGCTAAAAAATCTTTTCTAATTGAAGCTGTTACGTTGCACTCTGACAGATAATGAAATTTGTCCCCAATTTTGCTATTATTACTGATTGCAGATTCTTTCGTTACGTTGTAAATTATTCCAGCGACCAACCTCTATCGAAAGAGGGTGATTACTTATTCTAAATTTCACAAGAATATTTCTAAATTTTCTAGGTAGTGTATACGTATTTAAAGATTCTTCAAAAACAAACTTTGTTTTAAAAATTTTGTAACTAATTCCTTTACTGGAATTGTTGATATCACTGTACCATTTTTGTAAAAACTGATCTTTAAGCTTTTGATTAATTGAAGCACTAATCCACTTGACACTATAAACATTTTGATCCATCCAAATATTACTCATTCCTGTTGTGTTGAATATATTATGTATACATGATATCCATGGATTAGTGGACTGGTTTTTGGTATCTTTATAATACAGATGCTTATATTCAATTCTACACAATTTGTTATTATTTCCATATATCATTCTTCCCCAAAACGATATCATTCTTGTAAAAATACTCATATAAAGGGGATAACGTCCAGTTCGCGTTAATATTTCTCCACATACCATAAAATTTTGAGTACTAGATTTAAGGGTTAAAATATATTTTAAAAAAAAACGTAAATGTAAACATAGATAAGAAGAAATGAACTGTTAATGCTAGCACGCACATGTATAAACTATACACGAATGCAACCAATGAAAATAAAATCAAGTGATTTATATTTATCTTGTAATTCATTATAGCAATATCATCTCTGACTGAGGTAATACATAATTTTTTTTCATGTCCAGTAAAATGCTTGCTATCAATGATCGTGATTTCCTGTTTCTAATATGTTTCTTTGTCGATCTTGACGTCATTTGCTTAATAATTTATACACTTTGCGTTTGTTCACAACCATTATAACTATAACAGTATAGGCCTACAGAATAACAGTAAGGAGTTGGCATCAAACAGTTGGCTGTCGAAAAAAGAATTTCATAAAAACTTTTTATATACAATTTTTACCTTAAGTTTATAAAAATGCATGAAATGCATTTGATGGTAAAATATTGAACGATTTAAACATTTTAAAATGGTGAATGCCATTTTGGATATGATATACTTTTATTTACATTCAATTTGACATCGTTACATGTCGGGACAATGCCACATCTAAAGGAGAGTTACTTTCTTCTACTAAATAGCCTTTGTTAAACTTTGGTATATAGTTTTCTTTGATATAAAATATTTTGCACCTATCAAATAAGTTAACAGAGTAGAACATATCTCTCACCATATAAATCCTTTTTAGTCTACAATTTTGACAAAATGCCCATCCAATATTTCGCTACATATAGCACTTTCAAAATACAAGTTCTGTGTTAATCGTGGAACTTTTTTTCTCTAGCTTATCATATAAAAAGATGCCGCTGGCGTGAGCTATAGGACCTCATTCTTTGCCATGGAACTGATACATTTAAATTTCAATCTTACATGTGTAACCGGAACCAGTGTGCCATGGGTAATAACTCTATTGATCGAATCTCTATATGTCAATGAACTGGCTCTAGTAAAGTTTCAACCCAGGTGAGGGGATTTCTGAACTATGGTCAACATAAACCTTAAATGAAGATACCAGAAATAATTTATAATTCATTAATGTCTTTAGATTTGATTTAAGTCAAAAAGAGCAATTAGAAGTTTATAAAAATAGAAATATGGAACTTCAAGATTACAAACAGAAGTATCAAACGTGAAAATGACTATTAAAAAAAACCCAGATTTATCTTGAACTTATAATGAATTGATAGCACTTTAAATATACTTCAAATTAGGCAATTAATCTCAAAAGGTAAGAAATTGTGAAAATGTCAAAAAATGCAAATTGTCAAAATATGTTTCTACAGTGCCAACATGTAATCTAAAAAAAACCCTTTTAAACTTTTAATCTAAAATAAGCCTTAAGTTCCTAACTTAACAAATATCATGCTTTATCCATGCTAATAAAGAAATGAGATATATTCAGAGCTTTAAACCAGGAGGTTTCTGTGCTAAGAATAGAAAGAGAAACGTACCATAAGGTAGTTTATCCCTAACCAAGTGAAGTAAACAAATCGAACACCATTATATATATTTGCATTCTATTCACTAATTTTAACCAATGAAAACCAAAGAAAGAAGACTGACTTAGCCTATCAGAAAATAGCTGACTTATGTATTTAGGCAAGAATGACAACATGGATACCATTTCCTGTTTCGAAAAAAAAAAAATCCACGTGGACTACATTCTATAAATTAAAAAAGGGAAACATTAGTTACCTAAAGTAAGTTTTTTAACTCCATATGTAATAATAGTCTGTTATAACTAATATGTATAAACTGTGGTACAAAAATAATTCAATCAAATCTACTACATTTGCATATTGCTGCATTGTAACGGATTGTGGATTCCCAAGTTGAATGCTACCCCCCCCCCCCCCAAAAAAAAAATTATGAAAGTAAAATATATATATAAAAGAATATAAGATAAAAAATGCCAAATCACATTGTCCTTACATTTATGAGATAACTACAGAATTAAAAAAATGATTGCAAACACTCTGGATACATACTGATTTGATTTGAAATTAGACAAAACTGAAAAATGTTTGAAAGCCCTCTGTCTCCGTTGAAAGTTGTATCCCCGGGTGCCACGCATGGAAATTGGGGTATCAATTGGGTCAGAAAATTCCAATATAATAAAATTGTGTGAGGCATTGCAGCATTGTGTTTAGAAACCCATAGGGTCAGTCCAGATATGTGAAATGGAAGGATAATGAAAATATTAATTTTACAAACAAAAACAACATTCAAATTGACATTCAATTTCTCCGTTCATGTCGGTTGTCAACTTGTCGGCATATGTTCACGTATTTCTTGCACAAATTAAAAAAAATCAGGACATATAAAATTTATAGCAAAGTCTGTCGCCCAGGGAAAAAAAATTGTATATAGGGCCAGCCCTATAAAACTAGCAAAACTAGGACCAGCCCTATAAAACTAAAACGGATAGTATACATGTAACTATACACATCTATGTCTAAGTGTGCATTATCAAAATGATTGAATTATAGATAAGTCAATAGATTAACAATAGTAGACTAACCATATTGATCTATTGTGGACAGATTGATTTTAAAAGAATATCTAAAAATGTCAAAAATGAATGAATTAAAAAAAAAAAAAAAGACAGTTGTAAATGCATGTAAAATATATTACATCAGTATGATATATAAAAAAAGATATATATAATATGGATCAGATGCATATGATTAAGATTGTAATAATTATTTCTGATAAAATTAACATAGGCAGCTTTGAGAATTGTTGCTCGCGGCTACTCAGGTCTCTGTACTTTGCGGGTATTTAGTGTATCAGGAAACGCGCGAGATTGCGAAAATTGTAAACATTGCTTCACCCGTGTTGACATCAACTTGATCAAGAGCAACTACAGTAGACATGTCCGCGAAACTTACAACGAAATCTGATGAGCTTGACAGTTCCTCATCAGTGGAATATACTACCGAATCAGATTCTTCGGATCTTTACAATCGTGGTAGGAAATTTCCATCCAAAACGACAGAATGGAAAATGTCACATCTCTTGGAACTTGGCATTTACTGACAAATCCAGTACTGATTTTGAGACTTTAATGTCCAGTGTTAAACAGATTCCTCGGAAACCCAAAGTCAGGAACTGATTTAGATATTTCATAAATGCACAAATGTTTAATCGAATTGACGAAAGATTGGTGGAAATTCTCGTTTGACTTTGAGAATGCAGAGACATCTCTGGGAGGAGTGGGTGTTGTAGAAACGCTGACAACGGCAGAAAAAACCATTGAAGTGTTTGAAGAAGAAAGTTACAATATTATGGAAAACTTGAATAAAACAAGTGTAGGGGATTGGAGAAGGTAAATAAAATGTTCCGCCCACCCCTTTGAATTTATATTGAATATTAAGTTTTAAGGATATTTTTAAGTTAAAGAGGAAATATACTTCTGATCAAATTGCAGAAACTATATGAACGTACCTTGACTCACTCATGACAAGTATCTTGCCTAGAAACGCTGATTAAATTAAATTCCTTTAGAATGGAATATACAGGTATTGTCACAAAAGCAGGGGCATCGGAAGGAATTTCATAATGGGGCAGCGAATTTGATCAATTAGGAGGGAGAGGGGATTGAACCGAGTTTGACTTGAAATTAAAATATTTTACATTGTACTGTGTGTCTAAATACTAGTATTCTTTAATTTGATTAAATTAAATTGTCACATATGATGTCACTATATACAAGTTCTTAACTTAATGTTTGTTCATTTACGTTCGACAACATAAAATGTGTATATTTCAAGAAAGTACAACTCACATTTATATAAGAGAATTTATATGCATGTATAAGCATCAATTATGTCCGCTTAAATTTGATTCAACTAATCAGTCTCTGTTACAATTCAAAAATGTCCAAAATTGGATTTCTGTGAATCTCATGCTGACACAAATTCGTTTGAGGAAAGGTTCAAAGCGTCCTATGTAGCATCTTGAATCAGCAAATATTTAAGAGGACTAGATGGTCGTAGTCATTTTAAGCCTCTTTTTACCTCCTTATAAAGAAGAGCTTTGAATTATACAGATGTAGAATTTTTAGAACTAAAATATTTGGAATTTTTCTTTACTAAATTTTAATTTGTGGCCAAAAATATCATATGTCATAGATGAAGGCAGATCTGAATATAATTATATAATTATAATTATTATAATTATAATTTTGTGATATTTACGTCGTCAAAATGCATGATATCTATAACCAGGGTAAAACTTAAACCACGAAGGATTGAACGTAGTTCTGGATTTCTTTTTCCGATATAAAGTTTTCAAATTAGAAATTTGAAATAAAAAGGTGATTAATGAATGTTAATTCCTTCATTTTTAAATGGAATAATTATAGAGAAATTATATATTAGTTACGCCCTTGTAAATGTCCAAATGGGAATAACACACAGCATATCTGTTAAAAGACTTCCATGTAAAAATTACATTTAATACATACGTTTAGAGTATTTAATTAATTGAATTTATATACTTTTTAGAGGAATCTAAATGTCTAACTGATAAAAATATGGAAGTACATGTAATAAGTTTAATTATAGTGATACAAAGATCAACTCTGTGTGAATTTCACCTAAATTATTGTCAACAGATGAATCGATCATCACCGTTTATGGAAAGTGTCGATAATGATATATAAATTTTATAAATCATCATTTTTAGTTACAGGTGTATTCAGTTTGGAGGAATAATCTGTTGGAGTTTTGGAGATATTTTTGTATGCTGCTTATAAGGTGGGGAAAACCATATCAAAGAGTGGGGAGATTCACTAACATGTTCATGGCTTTCTCCAAAATTTGTTTTCTACATCCAGAGTAAGTATTTCACCCAAACTGAGCATCACCTTATGAAAAAAAATAATGTTTTTTTGTGTTTTGAACCTAATTTTTACTCGATTTAACTCGTGCATTATGAATTTTGATTTAGTTATTATGATTAGGGGTTGACTTATTTACAACGTTGAAGAGGCATGCAAAGTTTTATGATTCCAAGTGATGAGTTTTCCTTTCAATCTTGCTCACTAGCTTTTGTGCTTTAAAAAACATACATGTATTCTTGTACATAAACAAACTAAATTAAGCACACCTATATACACATTCAGAATCATTGAATAGGTACTGGCATTATAGTTTTTACTTACTTTCATCCAGTACATACATGTATGTAATCAGTTCTTCATGATTAGAGTAGAATTAATTTAATTCTTGTATTATTTGTTTAGACCAGGGAATACTTATTCTGATATCCTGCATTTTAAAGATAGCGCTGTCTATGGGACACCAGACATCCGTTTTTTGACTTTACCACCATCCTCCTTTGGAAGAAAGAATTTGGAACTCATTGTTGTCACAGAGGTAACTTAAAAATTTGTATGATTATTCAATTGTTTTCGTTTTTGATTTATTCTGTAACTGTACATGTTTACAGTATACAAATGTTATAAAATATCTGCATCATGAAATAATGGATGCAATTTTATTTCTACCTAATTGAAGCCGTAAAGATTTTCTTTTTTTGCAACCAAATGTCCAAATTGAGGTAGAGTAAACTTTCTGAGCAGTTTAATTAAAGTCCTCTCATCTGATCTTTTCACTTTCATTCTGGAGATTAATCAATGCTCTCCTGTCTGATCTTTTCCACTTTAAGATTATTATGAAGATTGCAATGGGAAAAAAACATTTCTGATGAATTAATTCTTACAAATTGAGATTTCTAAATGTCCATCATTTTACCCAATTTGATATCACAACTCCAATGAACAGGCAAACATTTTATTAAAAAGAAATGTAAGGAGCAATGTCAAATTTGGCTTATAAAACAAAAAGAGTTCAATCATGAATGGATATTCATAAAAGTTTCTTTCTCAGCAGAATATATTTTATGTCTGTTAGAAATGTATATGTGATATGTAGACTTTGATGAACAAAACTGCATTGGGTTTATTCTTTTGCTAACATCTTACTCAAGCTGGACATACCGGTATTGTTAAGAGCTGTATGTCTTTTGATTGAATTCTCAAACTCTATTTGTTTTTCAAGGTAAAACAGTCCGATGCATTTAAAGGAGATTATGTTAAAGCGGAGAATTTCAGTTCAGAGATTTTATCACCGATTGTTTTGGCTCAACATGGGATACAGCTCCTCATGGAAAGAGAGTGCTCCTTTTTTCTTCTCTGTATTGGTACCAAGGTAGGCTTTGAGATATGTGAAAATATAATGCTTAAGAAATACTTATGATTTTTCGAATTGGATGATTGTAGAAAGCCTTTATTTATGATGATAAACTGTATGTTGTAATATTTGTTGCAAAATGATCAATATTATATAAGTAGCCATACAGTGGAGTGATATTAAGAATCAATATGTTTTCATCTCGCCTACTATGTACAGTGTAGCTGGTTTCAGTGTCAGTAAAGTCATTACTTGAGACATTTTTTTTATTTATGAAAATTTTCTAAGCCTTTTAAGTTGTTTTTGCACTAACAATCTTTTTAAAACTGTTTTGCAGGTTATTTTTACATTTCTTCAGATAAGCCAATCTCATTATCACTTAATATGAGGCAAGGGTAAGGTGGACAAGACGAGCAAAGCAACAATATCATATGCCAGACCATATGATTACATGGATGCTATGAATCGAACTGAAATTCTAGAAGAATTCTTTTGGTTTGGACAAGTGCAATCAAATCCGAAAGAGTTTACATGAAGACCATGCAGCATTCCAAATAAAGTTGTGAATTTGTGTGCCAAAAAATTGAATAAAGACTTTTTAAATAGGATTTCATAGTTTATTATTTTTTCATAATGAAAGAAGGTTTATTATGCTTCCAAGATTTTCAATACCGGTAATTCAAACATTGAAATACATAATATACATGAAGTTTTAGACAAACGGATCATGTACCCTAGCAGCTAGTCTAACTTTGGAAAAAGAATCTTGTACAGATCTTGATTACTAGCAAATACATGTAATCAACAGGGTATTTAAGGAAGGAGTCTTCTCGTTATTAGACATACTTCTTATAACAAGAAATTCGTGAAATTTTTACATTGTCAAACAGATCATATCACCAAATGATTGTATCAGTTTAAACAAATTTGACCTCCTTGTTTTCGCATGAAGGTGAGGTCAAGGTCACTATCTTTTTTCTCAACTTGAAGGATGATAGAAATAAACGTAGTTATCTGCAGTTTTGTAGACATCTGTTAAAGATATGAAGTTTGTATTCTTCAATGAAATGATAGATTATCAGAATATCTATCAGCTTATACTACTAAATTGAAATAAATATTTAATCTAAAATTAATATTGCTTAGCCCGCATTTCCTCTAATTTTCTTAAATTTTGAAGATATTTTGATTATTTTTCTATGCTTCCAATAATAAAATATTTCTGATTTTTACATATTATGAAGACTATGCATAAAGATATAAACTGACAGAAAATTTAATATATTGTCCATTTGATAAGAGAGAAAATCCGATTTTAGTGATTTTTTCACACAAATCTATTTATAGAATGAGCGCTTCAAAAGCTTATAAAAATGTAATTTTATAGGGAAATCATGTTTTAAAAAACATATTCTAAACCCTAGTATCTTATTATTAGTTCAAATTAGTTTAAAAAAATCCATTATTAATGTTATTGTTTGAAAAATACTAAATAAACTAATGAATCTATAGCAATTCTGAATTGCAAAAAACATCTGATATTTTCCTACGCCAATGTTCCACCAAAAATATTGTCCTTGTTAGATTCTAAACTTTGATTATCATTTCTATGCCAAGTTGTATAATAGTAAAAAAGATAGAAAAATATGATATTTCAATTTCCTTTCATCTTCATTTAACGAACATTTAAGCAAATTTACTTTTGACAAGTCGACAACCAGAAAAGACTCCTTCCTTAAAGCTGGATGAAATTATGCCCCAATTTAGTTTTTCTCTGGATTTGCTAAATGATGTTCTTCTTGTACTATAATGATCATCCAATATAATGTAATCTAATAATAAGTTTGTAAATTGGCTTTGAGCAATATATATTCTTTGAAGATGCAAATTATCCTCAAAATATGATCTTTTATAATCTTTGATTTTGTAATGTTCCTTGGGTCAGTGTTGATCAGGTGGCACTGCAATGTGGCCCATGGGCCTTTTGTTATTTAAAGACTACAATAACTAACTGAAGATGCCCAAACCTGTTGTGTTAACCTAATCTGAGACTTTAAACAATTTTAAGGCATTAATTTTTATTTTTTTTTTTGGAGGGGGGGGGGGGATACGTGACACGTGACTTTCGTTAATCACATGATATAGTTCTATTAAAAATGTACATCCTGGTTTAAAGTAAATTTCTGTGGGTATTTTCATAATTTAATGACATTGTCTTGTAGATCTTCATTATTGTTAGTGATTCTAAAAGAGGTTTATAATAGCGCCTTTTCCCATTATTTCCCCTCTTGTTTGAACAGAAATTACCCGTTACTAAAAATAGATACAGGCACCTGCCGCAGAATGATTTTTGAAACGTAGGTATCATTTTATAATGATGTCTGCATATTCACCGATTTGTCATAAATTTGGAAACCTGCATCGAGAAATGAATATTTAGAACTCTGTATAAAGTCAGCTGATATTCTGAACCGTGGTAACTTCCAGAAAATGCATTGAATGTAAGTGTAAATAGAAAATAGTGTTTGTGAAGAAATATGTCCGTTTATATTGGATATGCTTATACTCAGAATTAAACAAGATAATTTGGAAAAAAAAAAATCCAGCAGATTATATAAATGTAATTTAAACTCTCAATTCTTATGCTTTAAGTGAAAAGAAAAAAATATATTTCCTACTTGGTGGAATCGATATAGCGACCGCAAAATCAAAAAGAACTACGCGTTATTAAATTACCACTGGGCCACGCATATAACACTTTCCCAATGATGTCTTTTTTATATATACGGCTATATACATGATTTTATTAGAAAAGTCTCTAATGAAATATTTGTCTAATTTTAGTAAGAATACCACGTTAAACCAAAAGTAATTTAACCTTTTGTCACATACAATGTATCCAAGGCAGTAGATGCGAATTGAGGGGCGATTTTTATGAATGAAAGGTGTGACGCATCATTTTGGTTGAATCGGTTTTAAGATTTAGATGTTGGGTGACCGACCGGATGACGGAGAGGATAGCAAAATAATTTTACCGATGAGTTTCAAGCGAAACTTCCACCTGATGTGACAGTTAGATATAAATTCAAGATGGCGGCGATGGGTACCTTGTGCATTATTAGGTTCAGGGTATATAATTTTATTATGATAAAAATATATAACGTCAGGTGCCTGTGAGTTTCACATTGTTGCCTGACGTCAGGCATATCTAAGGTTTGAATGTTGCATTCTCCGGAACAGTGCATCTAATTGGAACCAGCAATAATAACATGTATTTTCCATAAAAAAGATACATCTAACTTGATGCATGTTAGATGCGTCAACATTTAAGTTTGCAATTAATGAAAATGTTAATATATGATATGTAATAAGCAATACTGAACATAAGTATTCAAGTAAAAAGGAGGTTCACCTTGCATGTACGTGTGTAATCCTGATTTAAATATAGATAGACAGGTTTGGACGGTGGAAAGGGGGAGGGGGTCAACGCTTTAAGTTGTTATCTATTATCTACTCTGGTAGAATGTAAGTTGTAATTGACCTTAGATTATCATTACTAAACAAAATCTTCAGCTGTATTATAGTAAAGATATATTCATATAGTTCGGAATTTAGTAGAAGAAAGTTCTATAAATAAGCGAAACGGCGCGTTGTTTCATAAGCCCCGCTTTTTCGATCAATGCTAATATTGGGCGATTTCTTTCATCTTCAAATAGGATTTGAACAAAATTCCCATGGGATTTTAAAATCCTATAGGGAATCTTAATTTCCTATAGGAAAACTACCTGTCTAAATTAAATTAAATACTTTTCTCCTACAGGAAATATAATTCATATAGGATATTTAGGAAATCCTATAGGATTTTCAATATTTCCTGTAGGAAAATTATTTCTCCTATGGGATTTAATATTTTCCTATTGGATATTAATTATTGAAGGTAAATATCTCACCTGACAGGTGAACCATACTAAAAACAAAAGTGGTTATATACTCTATAGACAATGGTCTATCATATGGTATATATGGAATTTTACAAAACTGCATCTTAAGCGGGTGCAAAAAACCACATTGTCACTGGCATAATTATCTGGCACAGTGTTGTCATGCTTGTTTGATATATTTTTTATTTTTTCTAAAAACATTCTATTTAAAGTATATTTTATATATATATATATATATATATATATATATATATATATATATATATATATATATATATATATATATATATATATATATATATATTCCTGTTACATTTATGAGAAAAATTTGCTTAGAAATCATTTTCTATGACAGAGAGGTCTGATTTTGCCATCTTAATATTATACAATTAAAAACTCGACTGTTTCGTTGCCACACCACTTTCAACAATTATTTGATACTTTTCTGAAATAATTTGAAATAATGAAATAATTCAACTGCAAATAAAATTATTATATGCACTAAAAAGGAAAAAACAAAACATTACTTCGATCTTGAATCTGCACGTTCCGTTTATAGACAGCAGCGAAAATTAGAATGTATTTATTATACAGTAATTGATACATGCTTCCAATTGAATAAATTTGTTAAGTCAGGCAAGCGTTTTGGAAAGCTATAACTTGTAATATGCACATTTTCAAAACACTATAAACATAATATGTTAACAGCTATAAATAGAAATATTTTTCAGTGATTGATAAGATGTGTACCTGTAATGAACTTAACGATAAGACATGTTGATTGACATAAGGAAAACGGTAAACATTATTTACTCCAATGGTATTGCTTCCTAGATGTTTCGACAATACACACACCTGAAATACAACTTCACATAAATAAAGATATTAGAAAGAGTGTTAATTTGTGTAGTTTGAAGAAAAAACAGAAAAAGAGAATAGAAAAAGAAACACATAGAGAAAAAAGGGTTAACTAGCATATTGGTAAAGTTAATTACAAAACAATTCAAATAACATGGATTAAGATATATTTGAAAATTCTCATTACAAATCCATACACTTAAAATGAAGCAGAAAAAACAAAGGAAGGCAACAGAGAGAGAGAGAGAGAGAGAGGAGAGAGAGAGATCGCTCACCCAAAAACTCAATTCAAATGTTAGTCTCGCCTTAATGTTTCGCAAACGCCTCACATTAATCGATGATTTGTAAATTTCAAAACACTAAAAAACACACTCACACATGTTTTTTGCATAAGAAAAACGGTAAACATTTTTCACTCCAATTTTATTGTTTCCCAGATGTTTCGACAGTACACACAGCTGAAATAAAACCACATCTCCTCTCTCTCTCTCTCTCTCTCTCTCTCTCTCTCTCTCTCTCTCTCTCTCTCTCTCTCTCAATTATATCATATCAGTAGATAATGATATATATAGATCAAATTATAAGCTTCATTTCTTTTATTTATTTTGAAAGCCATTTGACAAATATCAATACACAGAGAGAGAGAGAGAGAGAGAGAGATGAGGAGAGAGGAGAGAGAGAGAGAGAGGAGAGAGAGAGAGAAAAGAGATTGTAATGAGGAGAGTTAAGAGAAAAGTAAATATAACCCATGAGTTAGATTAATGAGAAGGAGAATATTTTGATAAATGTCTGTTGTTGTTACTTCTAAAATAAGTTATAAAGCTGTTAATTTTTGTCTGTAATACACTTTGTTCTGAAGCCTATATTTGATAATTCTGTCTTCTATATTTAGATGGCTGTAAAGGAGAGGAGATTATATACCCCTCTCTCTCTCTCTCCTCTCTCTCTCTCTCTCTCTCTCTCTCTCTCTCTCTCTCTCTCTGTATTTTTTTGTGTTACTACTTTGGCTTTTATTCTGCTTTATTCCGAGGGTATTTTTATTGAATGGATTCTTAATGAGAAATTCAAATATAATCTATATATTTTGAATTGTTTTGCAATACTCTTGGCAATTTGCTGATTATCATTTATCTTCTCTTTTTCTCTTTCCATTCTCTTTTTTTTTTGGTCTCCATTTGTTCTTCTAAATATATAAATTAACACACTTTTAATGTCTTTGATTTTGTAAAGTTGTATTTTACGTGTGTGGATTGTCAAAATTACAAGGAAGCGATGCTATTTTCCTTTGCTAATCAATATAGGTTAACGTGAAGTTCATGATCTAAGATTAGCAAGAGGTACACGTCTTAGCAATCATAGAAAAGTATTCCTATTCATAGTCGTTAACATGATGTGTTTATAGTGTTTTGAAAATTTGCATATCATCGATCAATCTGAAACGTTTGCGAAAGGTTGAGGCGGAGACTAAAATTCGAAATGAGTTGCATTTTTGGGGTGAGCGTTATTTTTTTCCGAATTTTTATTATTTTAAGAGAGAAGGGCCTTCAGACACATTGAATTGATAGTTTTCATCGATTTATCTCTTACAGAGAGAGAGAGAGAGAGAGAGAGAGAGAGAGAGAGAGAGAGAGAGAGAGAGAGAGAAAGAGAAAGGGGATCTTAGTGCTCATTCAGTACTATTGATATCAAGATAGTCACATTAATGTGAGTTTAATCATCCCCATTTTTAGAGAGATTAAGATGGAAGTGCACGTTAGAAAAGTGCTTTATTCATGCTTTATATTTCATTTGTTTCAATTATATCCTCTCTGTAGATAATAATATATATACATCAAATTATGATCTTCATTTTCTTTTATTTATTTGAAAGTCATTTGACAAATATCAAGGGAGAGAGAGATGGAGAGAGAGAGAAATTGAGACTGAGAGAAAGAGAGAGAATGAGACTGTGAGAGAGACAGAGTTAGAAGGAGAGAATGAGAGTGAGAGAGAGAGAAATAGAGAGAGAGGGGGATCTTATTACTCTCCAATACTATTGATACCAAGATAAGCCATTATTTTGAGTTAATCATTCCCTTTTTTGATTAGAGAGAAGAGAGAGAGAGAGGGAGATAGAGAGGGTAGAGAGATTAAAATGGAAGTGCAGATTAGGAAAGTGTTTTATTAATACTTTATATTTCATTTGTTTCAAATATATTCTTTCTGTAGATAATGATATCTAAACATTAAATAATGATCTTCATTTTCATTTATTTATTTTGAAAGTCATTTGACAAATATCCAGAGAGAGAGAGAGAGAGAGAGAGAGAAGAGAGAGAGAGAGAGAGAGAGAGAGAGAGATTGTAATGAGGAAAGAACTAAGAGAAAAGGACCAAAATACAGATAACAAATGAGTTGGATTAATGAGGAGAATGTTTGATAAATGTATGTTGTTCTGTTGTTTGTAATCTCTAAAGATATGTAATTAAGCTGTTAAATTTTGTATTACAATTTGCTCTGAAGCCTATTGAAGAAAACTTTTTCTGTCTTCTGCATTTAGATGGCTGTAAAGGAGAGGAGATTGAAAGAGACAAGGTACAACAGCAAGAGATAAGGGACACCAATTTGAAATAAACCTATTAGAATTAAGGTATCTATTTAAATGTATAAGTCTCTCTCTCTCTCTCTCTCTCTCTCTCTCTCTCTCTCTCTCTCTCTCTCTCTCTCTCCTCTCTTTGTGTTACTACTTTGGTTTTTATTCTGCCTTATGTTAAGTGTATTTTTTGAATGTGTTCCTAATGAGAAATTCAAATATATCAAAATATTTTGAATTTTTTTGCAATATTCTTGGCAATTTGCTGATTATCATTTATCTTCTCTTTGTCTCTTTCCATTTTCTTTTTTGTTTGTTCTCCCTTTGTTCTTCAAAATAGATAGATTAACACACTTTTAATGTCTTTGATTTTGTAAAGTTGTATTTCACGTGTGTGGATTGGTCAAAATTACAAGGAAGCGATGCTATTGGAGTAAATGATGTTTAAGTTTTCCTTATGCTAATCAATATAAGTTAACGTAACGTTAATGACC
>CM065926.1:38002091-38012091 GCA_033439105.1 Magallana nippona
GAGAGGAAGAGAGATTAAAATGGAAGAGCAGATTAGGAAAGTGTTTTATGAATACTTTATATTTCATTTGTTTCAAATATATTCTTTCTGTAGATAATGAAATCTAGACATTAAATTATGATCTTCATTTTCATTTATTTATGTTGAAAGTCATGTGACAAATATCAAGAGAGAGAGAGAGAGAGAGAGGGGAGAGAGAGAGAGAGAGAGAGAGAGAGAGAGATTGAGATTGTAATGAGGAGAGAACTAAGAGAAAAGGACCAAAATACAGATAACAAATGAGTTGGATTAATGAGGAGAATGTTTGATACATGTATGTTGTTCTGTTGTTTGTAATCTCTAAAGATATGTTATAAAGCTGTTAATTTTTGTATAACAATTTGCTCTGAAGCCTATTGATGAAAACGTTTTCTGTCTTCTGCATTTAGATGGCTGTAAAGGAGAGGATATTGAAAGAGACAAGGTACAACAACAAGAGATAAGGGACACCAATTTGAAATAAAACTATCAGAATTAAGGTATCTATTTTAATGTATATGGACTATCTCTCTCTCTCTCTCTCTCTCTCTCTCTCTCTCTCTCACTCCTCTCTCTCTCTCTCTGTATCTCTTTGTGTTACTACTTTGGTTTTTATTCTGCCGTATTTTAAGTGTATTTTTTTAAATGTGTTCCTAATAAGAAAATCAAATATATTAAAATATTTTGAATTATTTGCAATATTCTTGGCAATTTGCTGGTTATCATTAATCTTCTCTTTGTCTCCTTCTAATCTTCTTTTTTTTTGGTCTCCTTTTGTTCTTCAAAATAGATAGATTAACACAGTTTTAATGTCTTTGATTTTGTAAAGTTGTATTTCACTTGTGTGGATTGTCAAAATTACAAGGAAGCGATGCTCTTGGAGTGAATGATGTTAAACGTTTTCCTTATGCTAATCACTATAAGTTAACGTAATGTTCATGACCAGATTAACAAGATGTACATATCTTAGCAATCATTTAAAATTATTCCTATTTATAGTCGTTAACATGATGTGTTTATATTGTTTTGAAAATTTGCATATCATCGATCAATGTGAAACGTTTGCGAAACGTTGAGGCGAGGACTAAAATTTGAATTGAGTTGCATTTTTGGGGTAAGCGTTATTTTTTCCGAATTTTTATTACTTTAAGAGAGAAGGGGCTTCAGACACATTGAATTGATATTTTTCATCGATTTATCTCTTACACACAGAGAGAGAGAGAGAGAGAGAGAGAGAGAGGAGAGAGAGAGAGAGAGAGAGGAGAGGAGAGAGAGAGAGAGAGAGAGAGATAGAAACAGAGAATGAGAGAGAAAAAGAGAATGAGAGAGAAAAAGAGAAAAGGGAATCTTAGTGCTTTCCAGTACTATTGATATCAAGATAGTCACATTAATTTGAGTTTAATCATCCCATTTTTAGAGAGATTAAAATGGAAGTGCAGATTAGGAAAGTGTTTTATGAATGCTTTATATTTCATTTGTTTTCAATTATATCCTCTCTGTAGATAATAATATATATACATTAAATTATGATCTTCATTTTCTTTTATTTATTTTGAAAGTCATTTGACAAATATCAAGGAAGAGAGAGAGAGAAAGAGAGAGAGATGGAGAGAGAGAAATTGAGACTGAGAGAAAGAGAGAGAATGAGACTGTGAGAGAGACAGAGTTAGAAGGAGAGAATGAGAGTGATGAAGAGGGAAATGGAGAGGAAAGGGGGATCTTATTGCTCTCCAATACTATTGATTCCAAGATAAGCCCATTATTTTGAGTTAATCATCCCCTTTTTTTTCTTAGAGAGAAACAGAGAGAGAGGGAGATGCAGTGTTAGAGAGATTAAAATGGAAGTGCAGATTAGGAAAGTGTTTTATGAATACTTTATATTTCATTTGTTTCAAATATATTCTTTCTGTAGATAATGATATATGGACATTAAATTATGATCTTCATTTTCATTTATTTATTTTGAAAGTCATTTAACTAATATCAAGAGAGAGAGAGAGAGAGAGAGAGAGAGAGAGAGAGGAGAGAGAGAGAGAGAAGAGAGAGAGAGAGAGAGAGAGAGAGAGAGAGAGAGAGAGAGAGATATATGTAATGAGGAAAGAACTAAGAGAAAAGGACCAAAATACAGATAACAAATGAGTTGGATTAATGAGGAGAATGTTTGATACATGTATGTTGTTCTGTTGTTTGTAATCTCTAAAGATATGTTATAAAGTTGTTACTTTTTGTATTACAATTTGCTCTGAAGCCTATTGATGAAAACTTTTTCTGTCTTCTGCATTTAGATGGCTGTAAAGGAGAGGATATTGAAAGAGACAAGGTACAACAACAAGAGATAAGGGACACCAATTTGAAATAAAACTATCAGAATTAAGGTATCTATTTTAATGTATAAGAATCTCTCTCTCTCTCTCCTCTCTCTCTCTCTCTCTCTCTCCTCTCTCTCTCTCTTCTCTCTCTGTATCTCTTTGTGTTACTACTTTGGTTTTTATTCTGCCGTATTTTAAGAGTTTTTTTTTTGAATGTGTTCCTAATGAGAAAATCAAATATATCAAAATATTTTGAATTTTTTTGCAATATTCTTGGCAATTTGCTGATTATCATTTATCTTCTCTTTGTCTCCTTCTAATCTTCTTTTTTTTTGGTCTCCTTTTGTTCTTCAAAATAGATAGATTAACACACTTTTAATGTCTTTGATTTTGTAAAGTTGTATTTCACTTGTGTGGATTGTCAAAATTACAAGGAAGCGATGCTATTGGAGTGAATGATGTTTAACGTCTTCCTTATGCTAATCACTATAAGTTAACATAATGTTCATGACCAGATTAACAAGATGTACTCATCTTAGCAATCATAGAAAATTATTCCTATTTATAGTCGTTAACATGATGTGTTTATATTGTTTTGAAAATTTGCATATCATCGATCAATGTGAAACGTTTGCGAAACGTTGAGGCGAGACTAAAATTCGAATTGAGTTGCATTTTTGGGGTGAGCGTTATTTTTTTCCGAATTTTTATTACTTTAAGAGAGAAGGGGCTTCAAAACACATTGAATTGATATTTTTCATCGATTTATCTCTTACACACAGGGAGAGAAAGAGAGAGAGAGAGAGAGAGAGGAGAGAGAGAGAGAGAGAGAGAGAGAGAGAGAGAGAGAGAGAGAGAGAGATAGAAACAGAGAATGAGAGAGAAAAAGAGAAAGGGGAATCTTAGTGCTTTCCAGTACTATTGATATCAAGATAGTCACATTAATTTGAGTTTAATCATCCCCATTTTTAGAGAGAATAAGATGGAAGTGCAGATTAGGAAAGTGTTTTATGAATGCTTTATATTTCATTTGTTTCAATTGTATCCTCTCTGTAGATAATAATATATATACATCAAATGATGATCTTCATTTTCTTTATTTATTTTGAAAGTCATTTGACAAATATCAAGGAAGAGAGAGAGAGAGGAGAGAAAGAGAGAGAGAGAGAGAGAGAGAGAGAGAGAGAGAGAGAGAGAGAGAGAGATATTGTAATGAGGAAAGAACTAAGAGAAAAGGACCAAAATACAGATAACAAATGAGTTGGATTAATGAGGAGAATGTTTGATACATGTATGTTGTTCTGTTGTTTGTAATCTCTAAAGATATGTTTATAAAGCTGTTAATTTTTGTATTACAATTTGCTCTGAAGCCTATTGATGAAAACGTTTTCTGTCTTCTGCATTTAGATGGCTGTAAAGGAGAGGATGTTGAAAGAGACAAGGTACAACAACAAGAGATAAAGGACACCAATTTGAAATAAAACTATCAGAATTAAGGTATCTATTTTAATGTATAAGACTCTCTCTCTCTCTCTCTCTCTCTCTCTCTCTCTCTCTCTCTCTCTCTCTCTCTCTCTCTGTATCTCTTTGTGTTACTACTTTGGTTTTTATTCTGCCTTATTTTAAGTGTATTTTTTGAATGTGTTCCTCATAAGAAAATCAAATATATCAAAATATTTTGAATTTTTTTGCAATATTCTTGGCAATTTGCTGATTATCATTTATCTTCTCTTTGTCTCCTTCTAATCTTCTTTTTTTTTGGTCTCCTTTTGTTCTTCAAAATAGATAGATTAACACACTTTTAATGTCTTTGATTTTGTAAAGTTGTATTTCACTTGTGTGGATTGTCAAAATTACAAGGAAGCGATGCTCTTGGAGTGAATGATGTTTAACGTATTCCTTATGCTAATCACTATAAGGTAACGTAATGTTCATGACCAGATTAACAAGATGTACACATCTTAGCAATCATTTAAAATTATTCCTATTTAAAGTCGTTAACATGATGTGTTTATATTGTTTTGAAAATTGCATATCATCGATCAATGTGAAACGTTTGCGAAACGTTGAGGCGAGACTAAAATTCGAATTGAGTTGCATTTTTGGGTGTGAGCGTTATTTTTTTCCGAATTTTTATTACTTTAAGAGAGAAGGGGCTTCAGACACATTGAATTGATATTTTTCATCGATTTATCTCTTACACACAGGGAGAAAAAGAATGAGAGAGAGGAGAGAGAGAGAGAGGGAGAGAGAGAGAGAGGAGAGAGAGAGGAGAGAGAGAGAGAGAGAGAGAGAGAGAGAGAGAAATAGAAGCAGAGAATGAGAGAGAAAAAGAGAAAGGGGAATCTTATTGCTCTCCAGTACTATTGATATCAAGATAGTCACATTAATTTGAGTTTAATCATCCCCATTTTTAGAGAGATTAAAATGGAAGTGCAGATTAGGAAAGTGTTTTACTAATGCTTTATATTTCATTTGTTTCAATTATATCCTCTCTGTAGATAATAATATATATACATCAAAATTATGATCTTCAATTTCTTTTATTTATTTTGAAAGTCATTTGACAAATATCAAGGGATAGAGAGAAAGAGAGAGAGATGGAGTGAGAGAGAGAGAAATTGGGACTGAGAGAAAGAGAGAGAATGAGACTGTGAGAGAGACAGAGTTAGAAGGAGAGAATGAGAGTGAGAGGGAGAGAATTAGTGAGAAAGGGGGATCTTATTACTCTCCAATACTATTGATTCCAAGATAAGCCCATTATTTTGAGTTAATCATCCCCTTTTTCTCTTAGAGAGAGAGAGAGAGAGAGAGAGGGAGAGAGAGAGAGAGAGAGAGAGAGAGAGAGGGAGATAGAGAGGTAGAGAGATTAAAATGGATGTGCAGATTAGGAAAGTGTTTTATGAATACTTTATATTTCATTTGTTTCAAATATATTCTTTCTGTAGATAATGATATATAAACATTAAATTATGATGTTCATTTTCATTTATTTATTGTGAAAGTCATTTGACAAATATCAAGAGAGAGAGAGAGAGAGAGAGAGAGAGAGAGAGAGGAGAGAGAGAGAGAGAGAAAGATGAGAGAGAGAGATTGTAATAAGGAGAGAACTAAGAGAAAAGGACCAAAATACAGTTAACAATGAGTTGGATTAATGAGGAGAATGTTTGATAATTGTATGTTGTTCTGTTGTTTGTTATCTCTAAAAGATATGTTATAAAGCTGTTAATTTTTGTATTACAATTTGCTCTGAAGCCTATTGATGAAAACCTTTTCTGTCTTTTGCATTTAGATGGCTGTAAAGGAGAGGAAATTGAAAGAGACACGGTACAACAACAAGAGATAAGGGACACCAATTTGAAATAAAACTATGAGAATTAAGGTATCTATTTTAATGTATAAGACTCTCTCTCTCTCTCTCTCTCTCCTCTCCCTCTCTCCTCTCTCTCTCTCTCTCTCTCTCTCTCTCTCTGTATCTCTTTGTGTTACTACTTTGGTTTTTATTCTGCCGTATTTTAAGTGTATTTTTTGAATGTGTTCCTAATGAGAAAATCAAATATATCAAAATATTTTGAATTTTTTTTGCAATATTCTTGGCAATTTGATGATTATCATTAATCTTCTCTTTGTCTCTTTCTAATCTCCTTTTTTTTGGTCTCCTTTTGTTCTTCAAAATAGATAGATTAACACAATTTTAATGTCTTTGATTTTGTAAAGTTGTATTTCACCTTGTGTGGATTGTCAAAATTACAAGGAAGCGATGCTATTGGAGTGAATGATGTTTAACGTTATCCTTATGCTAATCAATATAAGTTAACGTAATGTTCATGACCAGATTAACAAGATGTACACATCTTAGCAATTATAGAAAATTATTCCTATTTATAGTCGTTAAGATGATGTGTTTATATTGTTTTGAAAATTTGCATATCATCGATCAATGTGAAACGTTGCGAAACGTTGAGGCGAGACATAAAATTCGAATTGAGTTGCATTTTTGGGGGTGAACGTTATTTTTTTCCGAATTTTTATTACTTTTAAGAGAGAAGGGGCTTCAGACACATTGAATTGATATTTTTCATCGATTTATCTCTTACACACAGAGAGAGAGAGAGAGAGAGAGAGAGAGAGAGAGAGAGAGAGAGGAGAGAGAGAGAGAGAGAGAGATAAGCAGAGAATAAGAGAGAAAAAGAGAAAGGGGGATCTTAGTGCTCTCCAGTACTATTGATATCAAGATAGTCACATTAGTTTGAGTTAAATCATCCCCATTTTTAGAGAGAATAAGATGGAAGTGCAGATTAGGAAAGTGTTTTTTGAATGCTTTATATTTCATTTGTTTCAATTATATCCTCTCTGTAGATAATAAGATATATACATCAAATTATGATCTTCATTTTCTTTTATTTATTTTGAAAGTCATTTGACAAATATCAAGGAAGAGAGAGAGAAAGAGAGAGAGATGGAGAGAGAGAAATTGAGACTGAGAGAAAGAGAGAGTATGAGACTGTGAGAGAGACAGAGTTAGAAGGAGAGAATGAGAGTGATAAAGAGGGAAATGGAGAGAAAGGGGGGTCGTATTGCTCTCCAATACTATTGATTCCAAGATAAACCCATAATTTTGAGTTAATCATCCCCTTTTTTTCTTAGAGAGAAAGAGAGAGAGAGAGAGAGGGGAGATGCAGAGTTAGAGAGATTAAAATGGAAGTACAGTGGAAAGTGTTTTATTAATACTTTATATTTCATTGGTTTCAAATATATTCTTTCTGTAGATAATAAGATATAGACATTAAATTATGATCTTCATTTTCATTTATTTATTTTGAAAGTCATTTAATAAATATCAAGAGAGAGAGAGAGAGAGAGAGAGGAGAGAGAGAGAGAGAGAGAGAGAGAGAGAGAGAGAGAGATTGTAATGAGGAAAGAACTAAGAGAAAAGGACCAAAATTACAGATAACAAATGAGTTGGATTAATGAGGAGAATGTTTGATAAATGTATGTTGTTCTGTTGTTTGTAATCTCTAAAGATATGTTATAAAGCTGTTAATTTTTGTATTACAATTTGCTCTGAAGCCTATTGATGAAAACTTTTTCTGTCTTCTGCATTTAGATGGCTGTAAAGGAGAGGAAATTGAAAGAGACAAGGTACAACAACAAGAGATAAGGGACACCAATTTGAAATAAAACTATGAGAATTAAGGTATCTATTTTAAGGTATAAGACTTTCTCTCTCTCTCTCTCTCTCTCTCTCTCCTCTCTCTCTCTCTCTCTCTCTCTCTCTCTCTCTCTCTGTATCTCTTTGTTTTACTACTTTCTTTTTTATTCTGCTTTATTTTAAGTGTATTTTTTGAAATTGTTCCTGATGAGAAATTCAAATATATCAAAATATTTTGAATTTTTTTGCAATATTCGTGGCAATTTGCTGATTATCATTTATCTTTTCATTCATTCTCTTTTTTTTTTGGTCTCCTTTTGTTCTTCAAAATAGATAGATTAACACACATTTAATGTCTTTGATTTTGTAAAGTTGTAGTTCACGTGTGTGGATTGTCAAAATTACAAGGAAGCAATGATATTGGAGGTGAATGATGTTAAACGTTTTCCTTATGCTAACCAATATAAGTTAACGTAAAGTTAATGACCAGATTAACAAGAGGTACACATCTTAGCAATGATAGAAAAATTATTTCCTTATTTATAGTCGTTCACATGATGTGTTTATATTGTTTTGAAAATTTGCATATCATCGATCAGTGTGAAACGTTTGCGAAACGTTGAGGCGAGACTAAAATTCGAATTGAGTTGCATTTTTGGGTGAGCGTTATTTTTTCCGAATTTTTATGATCTTAAGAGAGAAGGGCCTTCAGACACATTGAATTGATATTTTTCATCGATTTATCTCTTACACAGAGAGAGAGTGAGAGAGAGAGAGAGAGAGAGAGAGATAGAAACAAACAGAGAGAGAAACAAACAGAGAGAGAAAGAGAGAGACAGAGAAATAGAAGCAGAGAATGAGAGAGAAAAAGAGGAAAGGGGGATTCTTAGTGCTCTCCAGTACTATTGATATCAAGATAGTCACATTAATTTGAGTTTAATCATCCCAATTTTGAGAGAGATTAAGATGGAAGTGCAGATTAGGAAAGTGTTTATATGAATGCTTTATATTTCATTTGTTTCAATTATATCCTCTCTGTAGATAATAATATATATACATCAAATTATGATCTTCTTTTTCTTTTATTTATTTTGAAAGTCATTTGGACAAATATTAAGGGAGAGAGAGAAAAAGAGAGAGAGAAATTGAGACTGAGAGGAAAGAGAGAAAATGAGACTGTGAGAGAGACAGAGCTAGAAGGAGAGAATGAGAGTGAGAGAGAGAGAAATAGAGAGAAAGGGGGATCTTATTGCTCTCCAATACTATTGATTCCAAGATAAGCCCATTATTTTGACTTAATCATCCCCTTTTTTTCTTAGAGAGAAATAGAGAGAGAGAGAGAGAGAGAGAGAGAGAGAGGAGAGAGAGAGAGAGAGGAGAGAGAGAGAGGGAGATAGAGAGGTAGAGAGATTAAAATGGAAGTGCAGATAAGGAAAGTATTTTATTAATACTTTATATTTCATTTGTGTCAAATATATTCTTTCTGTAGATAATGATATATCAACATTAAATTATGATCTTCATTTTCATTTATTTATTTTGAAAGTCATTTGACAAATATCAAGAGAGAGAGAGAAAAAGAGAGAGAGAGAAAAAAGAGAGAGAGAGACAGAGAGAGAGAGAGAGAGAGAAGAGAGATTGTAATGGGGAGAGAACTAAGAGAAAAGGAACAAAATACAGATAACAAATGAGTTGGATTAATGAGGAGAATGTTTGATAAATGTATGTTGTTCTGTTGTTTGTAATTTCTAAAGATATGTTATAAAGCTGTTGATTTTTGTATTACAATTTGCTCTGAAGCCTATTGATGAAAACTTTTTTCTGTCTTCTGCATTTAGATGGCTGTAAAGGAGAGGAGATTGAAAAAGACAAGGTACAACAACAAGAGATAAGGGACACCAATTTGAAATAAAACTACTGTCTATTAGAATTAAGGTATCTATTTTAATGTATATTAAGACTCTCTCTCTCTCTCTCTCTCTCTCTCTCTCTCTCTCTCTCTCTCTCCATCTCTCTCTCTCTCTGTGTATCTCTTTGTGTTACTACTTTGTTTTTTTTCTGCTTTTTTTTAAGTGTATTTTTTGAAAGTGTTCCTAATGAGAAATTCAAATATATCAAAATATATTGAATTTTTTTGCAATATTCTTGGCAATTTGCTGATTATCATTTATCTTCTCTTTGTTTCTTTCCATTCTCTTTTTTTTTTTGGTCTCCGTTTTTTCTTCCAAATAGATAAATAAACACACTTTTAATGTCTTTGATTTTGTAAAGTTGTATTTCACGTGTGTGGATTGTCAAAATTACAAGCAAGCTATGATATTAGAGTAAATGATGTTTAACGTTTTCCTTATGCTAATCAATATAAGTTAACGTAAAGTTAATGACCAGATTAACAAGAGGTACACATCTTAGCAATCATAGAAAATTATTCCTATTTATAGTCGTTCACATGATGTGTTTATATTGTTTTGAAAATTTGCATATCATCGATCAATGTGAAACGTTTGCGAAACGTTGAGGT